>CM022489.1:31245379-31285838 GCA_011952105.1 Coreoperca whiteheadi
TGAGAGGGGAGGGGGGGGGGGCGGGGGGGGGGGTGGCGGGGGGGCGGTGGGAGGGGAGGGGGGGAGAGTGGGGGGGGGGGGGGGGGAGGGGGGGCGGCCAGAGCCTTGGCGGGCCCGTGCTGCGGCCCTCTCGTAAAGCATCATTAGGGGGACAAGAATGTGACCACTAACATCTCACACACATTTAGTCAGGGTAGTCCTGGAACCAGAGTGTGTGTCTTCAGCTGCAAGGCGACTGGCCGGGTGCCAGGCAGAAACTACACGACCAGCTGAAGCGCCTGCTGGAGGTAACACCCATGAAGAGGTCTTGTCGTCTTCCTCAGGTCATGTCCAGATCGCTCAGGTTCCAGGCAGGAATGAGCCGGACAGCGCCGGAGAGCTCAACTACAGCTACCTGTTCAGCACGCTGGAGAAGCACCACTACCAGGGATACGTAGGCTGCGAATACAAGCCACTAGGTGAGTGCCCCCTCCGTTGGGTCAGTGATGAAGCCCAGTCAGAGGAAGTCCCCGTTCATAGTCCTCTCTGTCCTCTTTAGGCTCCACCGAGGAGAGTCTGGGATGGATCAGGGACTACCGCGATGAGCGCCGGTGTCCAGCCTCAACGCTGTGAACGTGCTGTGCGTTTTGCCCAGGAGCAGCTTCTTACCAAACCGAGCTTGTGGCCGTTTAGACAGGCGAGCCACACGGTCAGGGAACGCAGTCCAACACGACAGCTCGGACGGATTGTCGCAGGCCTGTTCTACTGGATCCCATTCAGATACTGGGTGTGACTTCCTGAAGGTTTCATGTTTAAAGGGCCTCTTTCTCACATGGTCTTCTCCAGGTTCAACGGGCCTGTTAAAGACTTGGTTCAGCAGTTTGTGAAGTTAACTTGGCAAATAAAGGCAACACGATAAAGTAAAGACCATAAATCTCAGAATGCTGTGTTTGTGGGGGAGTTTGGCATTTCGACGGGTAGCGTTGGAGGCGGCTGTACAACCTGAAGGACGAGCTCGTGGTTCAATTACACCTTTTACCATTGTCATTAGTGCGTGACGGCTCGTAAGTGAGCGCATCACAGCCCAAAGGCACTTCGGCCCGTACAAGAGCAAGTGAACGCGTCACTAATACCCCTTTTCCCCCGAGGCGGAGCTGGTGCTGGTTCGGAGCCAGAGCCCAGTTTCTAATCGGTTCTAAAAGGTCTAGAAGTAAGAACCGCTTACTGCGGCGGCTGGGGGCGGGGTTACCGTGACCGACAAGACGAACAGTTTTCACTTCTGCTTCACACATTTTTATTTAACTGCAATGTGATGGTTTCTCAGCAGAGTTGATGCTAGGAGGGTAGCAACATGCCGAGGCTAAAGCTGACGTGTTGACATAGTTAAAAATAACTGTTCTGTACGTACCGTTACTCTCGCTCGTAATCTCCGTCTGTACAAACTACGGCGAACATCAATAGCAACGCAACGTCCATGATTGTTGACGGTGTTTGTGTTTGGCGCTGCCGCGCTAGCGTTACCGGGAAAGATGTGACGTATACGGTCACGTGAGTCCTGGCTCTGTGCTGCTCTGTAGCCATGGAAACACAAACGGGTTCTTAGAAGGCTCGTCAGTCGAACCGACTCCGAACTGGCTCTAGCACTGGCTCTGGACCAGCACCCGGTTCATTCTGGTGGTAAAAGGGGTATGTTGGCAGTGCCGCTACGCTCCGTGCTGACTCTGGTCAGTAGCACCCTCCGAGGGTCTGCAGCTCCAAGCGCTCCCTTTCAGTATACACAGCACAGGCACTGGACATCAGGGTAGTCAGCAACTACACAGTCCAGACCACGGATGTCAAGTCAGATTTATTATACAGCAGCTGTCAACCACTATGAACAAAATCCAGTCAAGCGCGAAAACATGTTCAAATACTGATAATGGAAGAAAATGTGATCAAAGTGAAGCTTGGAAACTGCAAGCACGTGATGAGCGAGTGAGACGTGCACATGATAAAGGGCGTGGCCCCTGAGCGTTCGTCATACAGTGGAGTTTAAGCCTTTCAGCCACAGGTGGGCTACGCACATGCCCAGTGCAGATGTTCGCGCAGGTGAAGTCCTAACTGAAGGCCCCCTGATGAGAGCGCTGACGGATTCTATTTTTTCTGGGGGCGCTGTTTCGCTCAGTGCGTTCGAATATTGTCCACATGCAGGAGGTCAGGTCTTTGCAAATGAAATGTCAAACGCTTTTATTGTTAAATAGTTACAAAGTGGCATTTTAATTGTAATTGTAATACTGTAATAATGTTTGCCCTAATGGAAAATTAGACTGCATTGTTGATATTGTAATTAAATTTTCAAAAGTGAATTAACATTTGAATGGTGTCCGGTGCACAGCGGGGCACGACTTTTCCATTTCCATTTTCATATGGTCATAGAACGCCCATACACGTTTGTGGAAATAATATTTCATTATTGTCCCTTTTGTGGAATCTTGGAAATGGAGTTTCCACTCTCATCTTGATAAAGTCCCCTGAACGCTTCCTCAGCAGAGGCTTCCGTCCCTCAGAGTACGAGCCAACAGGAACACATATCCTACTTCTTATTTGTTCTTGTGTTAGTGTAAAAACGATTCGACACATTCTCATTCCTCCTACTGCTTTATTTAGTCTTTCACCTACTGTATAAAGGGTTCTGTATATACATAATATACATTATGCAGTTGGAGACAGCGTTTACATTACAGAAATGCTAAGGGCTAACTTGTTCCATTTTGCATGATGAATCCAGTGTTCAACATTCACACTGATTTCTCTGAGCAGTGAGAATGCTTTGCTCAACATTGCTTCATTTTACATCCACAAAGAAGCTTAAACATGTGTTTGGTTTCCTTCCAGTGAAAATGTGCAGAGATCTAAGGCTGTGGAGATGGCGCCAATTCGTGTTTGTTGTGACGTCACACCCCGAACACGCTTTGGAAACACTCGCCGCTGACGGCATGTGGCGCGCTATTACGCAATCAGCAAAGTTCATATTAAAATGAACCACTTTCTTTCTTATGGAAAGCTATTTCGGTCACCTTCTCCAAAGCGACTCAGGCACTTCCACTGCACAACCTCAGGTGTGTGGTTTCCAAAGGTCTTCCATGCAGAGCAATCACTTCACAAGTTTGGGAATTTGAGGAAAAAAAAAAAAAAAAGACAATAAAAAGGCACTTCAGGGCACCAGATAGAGCAGGGGGGTTCACGTGAGTAACAGGTTTGACCCGTGAAAATCTACCATAACGGCCGTCGCGCTCTGCACACCGAAGCCTCAGCTCAGTCTCTCACTCGTATAAAATGCTGTCAGAAGGCCCACGGTCCGAGATAACGCAGACGCTTACTGGAGCTGTGGAGGCTGAAACCTGGGAGTGGGTTAGCCAGAGGGGTCCATTGTTGGTTGCTTATGACTGACGGTGACGCTTCAGGAAGTCCAAACTGCTGACGTGTATATATATATATATATATTTAAGGGGCTTCTCAGTCAGAGATGAGGAGAAAGAAGCAGAAGCAGTGTCTCCACTGACACACCTAAATGTTTCCCTAACCAGAATACGTGTTCGAGCACAGTTCTCCAGGTCCTGATCCACCAGCCTGCAGCTTGCTCGTGACGCGACATCAGAGAGACGGCCACATCGACCTGTTCACAATGGTCGGAGCCAATCAGTGAAAGACCTGGCCCATGAAAATCCTGAGGACCCGACCCAACAGGGGGTCCGGGCCAGACTTGGGATCGGTTAGTGGAGGTGGTCTGCAATGCTGCCTCTGGGGTTTAGCGTTTACGATGTGACAGATCAGCCAGCTGCTGAGCTCACTCGGTCCGAGGCATCTTGTCTCTTTATCAGCGGAGTTGCGTGGGGACTCAGTACTCCGTGGCCTTTGCGGTCTAACGCCGTGCCGACACTGTGTGGTTTTAGCTCGGATTGGTCGCCCCCCCGACTAATTTTAGAACCCGGGCGAATCTCTGCCAGATCGGTTGTCATTTGGCGTTCAGCTTGAGGTCAGGACGCCTGAGTCATTGGGATTTCTGGGAGGTCAGTTATTTGGCTGGCTGTCTGCAGTTGGAGCTGCTCCACGCTCCGTTTTCCCACCTGACTATCGAGAGATCCCCAAACTGTGGTGAGCTTGATTCAATATTACTGGAGAAGTACTTTACATGCTGTGGCTGAAAGACCCGGCTGACACCGTATTATCTGCATCTCCCAGCTCTGCCTCCACAGCGCTCTTTTCGCTGAGCGCTCACAGCAGAAACGCTTTATGCAGCACTCCTTTAACATTCATATAATGTTTCAGAAATGTGTATCCATTTCTTCTGAAGGTGTTCTTTCATCGGCCCCCACTATAACACACTGTGGGACACCGACTAATGCAGGAACTCTACGCCAGCACAGAAAAAGAAAAAGACGCACAAGCAACCAGTTCTTGGGAGCGGTGTATAGTTGCTGGGAGCGGTGTAGTTCCTGGGAGCGGTGTATAGTTGCTGGAAGCGGTGCAGTTCATGGGAGCGGTGTAGTTGCTGGGAGCGGTGCAGTTCCTGGGAGCGGTGTAGTTGCTGGGAGCGGTGTATAGTTGCCAGGAGCGGTGCAGTTCCTGGGGGCGGTGTAGTTGCTGGGAGAGCATACTAGCATGAGGACTTCCTGTTTTCCTCTCCTGTTTCCGTGTGTCGATCGTGGTCACGTGGACATGAGTTGAGGTAAGGCTCTATAACAGTCCTGTCCAGAGGTTATAGCAGGCGGTGTTGATGACAGACTCCAGGTGATGGTACATGGACACCAGCTGAGGCGGCGGGCTGCTGCTGGCCTGCGGCTGCGACGGCAGCGGTTCCCGAAACACGACCTTTAGACTCTGGGAGGAAGGAAATGCAAAAGATGTTTGCACAACTGTAGTCCACTAATAATAGAAATCACATCAGCATAACAACTCACTGTCTTTCCAGCTTGGGTGTCCAGGAAGACCAAAACGAAGCAGTCAGTGAACTTCTGGTTCAGAACAGCCTGAAACAAGACGAGAGACAGGAGAGAGGAGATTTTAACAAGGCATTCATCCTTTTGATCTCCCTCATGATGTTAAAATACTGATGGTATGTAGGTATGGACCAGACAGTAGCAAAGTGTGCAGAGCTGCTGGCTAACGTTCATCCCCACAAACAATGAAGTTCTGCATCCGGTAAGGTCACGTTGTGACCACTGGTTGTCCAGTCAGTAAGGAAGGCTGCTGATATGCTCATATTAAAAGACAACGGACATAAAGAACATCTTCCCACCAGATACTGGATGCCGTTGTCGTCGAAGTGTCTGCAGCTCTGAGGGAAGCGGCTCAGCAGGACTTTGATCAGGCTCTGGTACCAGGCTGGACTCATGGTCAGGAAGCATTCCTGCAGCAACACATCACACACTGTCCTTACAACAACCTGCCTGTCATTCGTCGCAAACCATAGCTGAAGACTGCTTCATTCTTCTTTATTAGTAGCAGCATCTGTAAGCTATGCGATGTATAAAGCAATATATGAATCGGCATCACAGAGACCCTGACATGGTCCTCTCACATCTCCACCCTGGTCAGGAAAGCTCCGAAACAGCTGGATTTCTAAGGAAACTTAAGAAGGCAAAATCCCCGTGCCATGTTCTTATTAACTTTTGCAGAGGAGCTTTGCAGAAAGCATCCTGACTGCAAACAGCACAAACTGGCACGGGATGAACCCTAACCCCTTGATGCCGTTCCCTCTCTTAAGTTTAGCGTTGATCTAAAAAGAAAGCTGCGACAGCCCTGAAGGTTTAGAGGACAAGAACCAAGGTTCCTTCCCCCATCTGACTTCTTTATAGAGAGGTCACCATGTTCCCAGATTTCAGCAATAAAACTGATGAGTACACAGTTTTTATAACCCACTGGACTATGTTCAAAGAAACCCAACTTCTTATCATTTAGCAGCCACTCACGGCTGAAGAGGGAGTCTTACCAGTTGGGGGTCGATCTCCCCCACCGAGCGGCTCTGCACAGCCTCCAGCAGCTCCTCCAGCTCGCTGAACGACAGCTTGCTCAGCTTCAGTTTGTCCAGGGCCAGGTGCTCTCCGTGGAACAGCCTCCTCCACAGGTTATCCCTGCGGCAGTGGCCCATGGCCTGCTCCACGCTGGCCTGGATCTGCCTGCGGGCTGACGCCACCTCGTTGTTGAGCAGAGGGAACAGAGGGGAGGGGTAGAGCAGCCCCTGAGCCTCTGAGCCGCCCCCCACCAGAGGGTAAAACTCATTGCCATCGCTGGGGGCCAAGGCGGCTGCAGCTTCAGAGGACGTTTCCTCCCAGAGGTCTTGCTCGGCTCCACGAGACCCGCAGGCCTCTGCTCGATCAGGGGGGGGCCGGCCGCCCAGCTCGCCAGGATCACGGGGGATTTGGGGAAGCTTCTTGAAACGGCGCATGTCAGCAGTGAGGCGGGGGAAGAGCTCTCTCTGACTGGTCATGATCACATAGAACCGCAACCTACACATAAAGGTACATGAGACGTCAGCCGCTTTTGGTTTCTCACACAAATATCTGTACGTGCTGGCCAATGAGAAACAACAACTAGCAGTAAATGAATACATGAAGACGAACGGGTCAGGACGGGCTACTTTAACCATCAAACATCCATTGGAAGCAACACTATGGGACTCTGGCTGGACAGCTGCCACTGTGGCCTCAAGCTGCATGTCCTTTCATTTCAGTGGAGTCCGTGGCCTTAAAGACTTCATCATTAGGCGGCCTGAATGAGAGCGAGTGGGATGGGTATTGGGTGGTCACTTTTGTGATAAAATTATTGAAATGTGTATCTGTAACATGCACAGTGTAACAGCAGCACAAGTAAAAACTGGGAATCGAGTCAGTGGGTCCTTAACGTTCATCAGGCTAGCTTACCCACACCGAAGTACAGCATTTGGTCTCTATTATAGCCTGCCTGGTATTTGACGCTGATACCTTTGACGCTAAATCGGTCGATATTACATTTTGTAAACTAGCTTGATAAAGAGCCCCTAAAACGGTCTTTTTAAAGAATTGCGACCAAGATCGAGGGGACATCTGGCGGTGTAAGAGTAAACAAATCCTCTGTAATATTTCCTGTGAAGGCGTATTCAGGAAAAACAAGGGTCCCACGTTGGTCGGCGCACTATTAACCACTCCGGAGCTCCCGGGGGCGCTGTACTGAACGGCACACTGATACTGGCAACCGCGGGAGTTTTCCCTTAGTGTCTCTGATTTTTGTATAGATTTATATATTAGGGCTGTCAATCGATTCAAATATTTAATCGAGATTAATCGCATGATGTCATGAGTTAATTGCAACTTAATCGCACATTTTTATCAGTTCTAAATGTACCTTAAATTAATATTTTTCCAGTTTGTAATACTCTAATCAACATGGGTATGGACAAATATGCATGCTTCATGCAAATGTCCGTTTATTATTAGTGAAACCATCAGAGCCTGAAGACTAGACATGGACCAAAGGTCAGAGATGGTTTTCAAAGAACTTGTTCATGTCTCTGAAGCCGAAGCTTAAAAATTCAGAAGAAGCAGCGATTTCTCTCCTTTTAGGAATAGAAATAAAGGCAGTTTAGTTCAGAACGGGGCACAGTCCGTCATGTGAAAGCTGAGATGTGGACCTGGGAGCGCACCAGGGTACCGAACCCGAGACCACCTGGAGGAGCTGCTCTGAGTTCGGGCGCACTCGAACTGTGCCGCGATTCACGTGAACAGTGCGAGAGGCACGGACTCGGGAGCCTCTTGTTGTAACCTGCGCATTCCTTTTAGCTGATTGTAAAGTGTGGCTCAATAAAACACACAAGTGGTGATGGTGTTCCACCTGGGACATGAGCAGAGCCAGCTCGCAGGGTGTGTCCTGCAGTCTCCTCAGAGCCCCTTCACAAGCTGCAACAAAAAGCCCCCTTCGTCTGTTTCCTATCAGACCCTGTGGATGTTTGGGATCATGGAAGATGCACACAGACGCACCGGGGTTCAACAGAACCGAGTTGGGGGGGGAAACTATGGCGCTCGGACTGCAGCAAACGTGCTCAGTGTAAAAAGGCCCTTTTCTTTTATTTCCACCTGGAGTCTGATAACCGTTCAACAGACAAAATGGTAGCTTATGGAGGCTATATAATGCCACTTGTTTCAGAATAGTAATGGTAATGTTAACTCCCTTCTTCCCCCATTTCTGTTTGCTGCTGCATCCTTTACGTCTGTGGCTGCTCTCGATTTCTCCAACTACGGGCCGGGCCGCGGATCAGACAGGAAATGCGTTAATCGCATGTTAATAAAATTAGTGCTGTAAAAATGAATTTTCGCTAATGTGTTATTAACGCGTTCATTTTGGAATATATATCGGGGCAGGCTATGTAGCAAATCAGGGCTGGATTCTCGTGTGATCTCGCAGATCCAGCTACCAGCTATATATCGTGAGAACTTGAAACATGAAAACTTACAGACAGGAAGTGTTGGGGTCTACATCCGTTACAGTTTTTGTCCCCCGCCCTTCTTCTGTCATCATTATATTTTACAGAGAAGCTGAAATGCTGCCATACGAGCGATTTAAATGATGCGGGAGGCTTTTCAAGTTCTTCTCCGCCACTGTTGACTTATTAACACGCCCTGTTCACTGAACACGTGACTGCTGTGTGCAGTTTCACTGAACCGCGGGTCGTGATCTGTACGGATCAACTGCAATCTGTTACACCCCTAACTGTGAGCATAATATAAAATGACATATATCGTGACAGAGGATTTTGGCCGTATCGCCCACCCCTAGCCCCACCTGAGCTGCAATCCTCACGTTGGTAGCGGCACATTGCTACGTTTCAGAGACTCAAACCGGGCAGCTGCGTCTGCGGGCTGATATTTCGCCCAGCGAACAGGCCTCTCTTTTTTTTGTCTGGTCTTGATATGAGGTCAGTTTGGAAAATGACGTCCTGGAAACTCAGAAGCGGGATTTGGCTAACTCGCTTCCATCTTCAACTGTGATTGGCTGCGCCAACAAAGGTCAGTGCAGCTCGGGTCAAAGTTCAACACAGCTCATACACAAGAATGAGGAGGCGTGCGTGGAAGCTGTTTTTCTGCCATAATGGGAACATGCCACATTTAAGTTTATCTTTCAACTGTAAAATGTCTTTAGTAACAAAACCTAAAAATCTTTTCCAAAAACTTAAAATGTGTTCTTTGTTTCTGTAAAATAATATACTCACATATCCATATCGACCCCACAATCCCGTATCATTCGGCCTCTACTTTAGATTATCAACAACACAGCCAGGGCCGCAAAGAATCGTTTTCTTTGTTAAGTAAATACCTTCCAATATTCAATTCATTAATTGATCGTTGAATCAATAGAATTTGAGAAAAAACAAGCCACGGGAAATCTTCAAACGGCTTTTTCGGTCTGCTCAAGAGTCCAAAACCCAAAGCTATTCAGTTTCCAACGATACAAAACTGAGGAAAGGAGGGAAGCTGGAAAGCAGCAAATGTTTGACATTTTGCTAATGCCGACTTTTAATTTTCTGTCTATTAGCAAATAGATGAATGGAGTAATGGTTTAAGCACTTAAGAAAACAGCTAGGGGTAACAAACACAGCCTTCATGTAGCGCAGGCAAACACAGTGCACAGCGGTGAAGTGTGATGGAACGGTGACGTTCTGCTGCTCTGGTCTCACCAGTGAGTGTTATTATTAGGTATTATCGTAAGCTCTATGCCTGGACCTGTTCTGTCATAGCTCTTTACCTCAGCAAATGCCTCTCCCCGTCTGACTGTTCCTCAAATGGAGCGGCATTATGGCACACCACCAGGGACACGTCAAAGTCATCATGGTGGTGCAGGCCCTCCAGATCCTTGTACGAGCCCGAACTAAAGCACGACAGAAGGGACGAAAGAGAAGGTTGATATGAAGCAGCTTCGGTAAGGAGAACATATTTACTCCTTGATTCTGATGTACTTTACCTGTTCCACAGAGCCACTAGTGCGTACTCGTGCAGGTCAGGCGTGCCTTTCTTGTTGTCAGTGGAGACTGCAGCCTTGGACATGCGGAGCGGCTTCATGCTGTAGGTGCTAGCGTGGTCAGTGATGTAGTTGTACAACTGGTGAGCCGTTATCATCCCCGTGGAGATGGAGAAGCTCCCTGAGGTACACAAGGATCAGAGACTCTCAGGAAGATAATCACAAGATATCCACGTTCTTCCTGCACAGCCACAGAGCTTTAAAACCCTTCATGTGAAAACATGATGCACATATCTCTCTTTTATCTCTTCAGTGACTCAGAAAGACCTCCTGGTGAGGCTAAAACAAGACACAAGATAGGCGTATTTATCATTTGACAATACGGCTGTAGAACGAGATTTCGATTGGAGTCACTTTATCCTACTCACAAACAAATGCTATGTACAAAAATCACATACGGGACTCTCACAGCCTGAGGGAAGAAGCTGCTCTGTAGTCTGCTCTGGCATGGACACTCCTGTATCAGCAGGGTGAACAGGCTGGGCCTCTGTAGGTTGGTACCAATGATCTTCTGAGCAGTTTGTATCTCCCCCTGCAGAGCCCTCAGTTCCTGGGTCGTGCACATCCCCTGCCAGTTTGTGATGTTTCCAGACAGGATGCTTTCTATTGCTCCTCTGTAAAACTTAACAGGATACACTTGATACAGGAATTCTGCCTTCTTAAGTTTCCTTAAGAAATCCAATCTTTTCTGAGCTTTCTTGACCAGGGTGGAGATGTGAGAGGACCATGTCAGGTTCTCTGTGATGCCGATTCCCAGGAACCTAAAACTGTTCACGTGCTCCACCTCAGCTCCACTGATGTAGACAGGGCTGTGTGTCATCACCTCCTTTTTTTCCTAAAATCAGCGTCCACCTCTTTGGGTTTTGCTGATGTTGAGCAGTATGTTGTTCTCTGCGCACCACCTCCCAATATGAAGTCTCATCGTTGTTTATAATCTGGCCGATGATGGTGGTGTCGTCCGCAAGCCTCACAACAGAGTTGCCTCCATGTCGGGGGCTGCAGTCATGGGTGTACAGCGTGAACAGGAGGGGGCTGAGCACACAGCCCTGGGGGGCTCCCGTGTTGAGCACTAAAGTGGAGGAGGTCCTATATCCAGTTACAGTGTGGAGTTTTCCAATCAGTGTCATGGGGGGATTGAGTTGAATGCTGAGTTCAAATCAACAACCAGCACTCTGATGTAGCTGTTGTTGTCCTCAAAGTGTGTGAGGACTGAGTGGAGGGCAGTGGAGACGCTGGTTCTCAAAGCAAACTGGTGAGGGTCCAGGCTGGCTGGGATGTTGTTCTTTATGTGCTGCAGAACCAGTTGCTCAAAGCACTTCATCAGAATGGGGGTGAGAGTCCTTTAGACTAGACACTGCAGACCTTTTAGGTACAGGGACGAAATGTCAGTAGTACCATCAGCTAGCAGGCCGGCACATGTCGTTAGTGTTGGTGCTAACATCTCTCTCCAGTCTCTCCCGATGTCTCAGCTTTGCCTCCTTGATGCCAGCTTTCAGAAGGGCTGTAGGCTTCCTTGCCTGCTGATGAAAAGCAACTTTTTTTGTCTCCGAGTACAGTCCGCACCTCTCTATGTATCCTGGCTTTCTGGATGGGGAGTGATTTTACAGTCTTTGGGATTTGCTGCTGTATGATGTCCCTGATGATGTATATTCAAGGTCGATGTGGTTTTCCTGGGTGGCGGCATCTCTGAACACGAGCCAGTCTGTGCACTAGGAACAGTCCTGTAGAGCTGCTGTAGCTTCATCTGTCCACACGTTAACTGTTTGTACTGACGGTTTGGCCCTTTTTATCAGCTGGGTGGAAGTGGGCAGGAGAACGGACCAAAATGGGGCTGAGGGAGGGGGAGGGCTTTGTAGCTGCCAGACGTGTTCGTGTACACATGGTCCAGAGTATTTATTCCCCGGGTGGGGGTGTGGACATGCTGGTGGAATTTAGGTGAAATGGTTCTGAGGTCTGTTTGGTTGTTTAGTCATGTGACTGCTGATGACCTCATACAGTTCCTGAAGTGTGTTTTTTCAATTTCCATCTGGAGGAATGGAAACCGCAGCAACACTGGTGAATTCTCTGGGCAGATGATATGGTCGACATCTTAACAGTAAAAACTCCACGTCTGGGGACCAGTGTCCATCCACTTTAACTGTGTTTGAGCACCAAGCATCAGTGACGTAAACCTGATGCTTCCTCCTCCTCTCGTCTTCCCGGAGTCTTGCAGCTTCATCCGGGATGTTGTGATGCAGCCAGGTCTCAGTAAAGATGAGGGCACAGCAGTCTCTGTGTTCCCGTTCTATTTTCCTGCGACCGGACATTAGCCAGGAGCAGACGGGGTAGTGGAATAGCCTTAGCCTGGGTTCGCTTAGCTCTTACGCCGCCTCTCTTTCTGTGTCGGGGCGACGTTTGAAAGGTCACACCCATGACCACAGCTGGGTGTAGTCAGGTGTGGTCTGTTGTACTTGTGATGTAATGGCATATAATGGTACATTGTGAGGTGCTGTTCCGCAGAGGGTGGGGATAGAGCATGTAGCAACCACTAGATGGAGGCAAGCAGGTTTATGAGCCTCGTGTGTTACTCTTTAAGCACCATTACTTACCTCTAGTTTTGGGTATCCAACCTAAACACTTTCTGGGTACCAACCGCTGGCTCCTCCCACATCACTGTGTTAGTGATGGCCCCCGCACTGTGGAACCCTCTGCCTCTCTAGCCACTTTTAAACCTCTTCTTAAAACTTTTTGTGAAAGCCTTTGGAAATGTTTGCTATGCTTCGACTGTTTTGATTCGCTTTTAGTTGATCTCATCTATTTTATTGTTTTTATTTCCTCTTTGCTTGGGTTCTTCGACTATATTCTCATTTCGTCCACCTTGCATGGTTAATATTCCACTCTTTCCTTAAAGCACTTTGTAACAGTGTAAAGAAAAGCATGAATAGCCCAGTTCCAAACTAAATCTTACTTCTATGAACACGATAAAACGGTCACAGGTCGAAGAGCATTATTTCAGCATGTGTGGTATCAACATAGAGATACTGACAGATGCCGTGAAAGCCTGAGGCTTAGATGAAGGGTGAAGAAAATCTGCATTGCTTTTGCAGCACTTAAGCCTTTTATAAAGATCACCAAGACATGTATGAAAATGACGTTGTGGTGCAAACGTCTTTGCCACAGCCAAAAACTAGCCCTAAGGACACTGTAACGCTTTTTAACAGAAGCATTCTTACATCCAGTTTGAATTTGACCTTTAGTGCATCTGCCTGTTGCTGGGGATTCTAGATGTCCAGAGCTGCTGGAGTCTACCCTACTCTACACCATAGTCACCTTGGAAGACGTGGTTGCGGCCAAACTTGGGAATGTCTGGGTGATGGGCGATGAAGTCGTCCAGGAAGTCGGTGAGCTGGTAGCCCTGGCGTAGCGTCATGTGGCAGCCGACCAAGTACTGGTGAACCACTCGCAGGTGGAAGTCGTAGCTGAAGGAGTGCACGTGCATCAGGTCCCGTACCTTATCGCACTCCTCAGTGAAGAGCATGGAGAGCTGAAACAAGAGGGGCGGGCAAAGTCACTACCAGCGCAGGGTGACTAGCAGACAGTCACAGGGCAAAAGAAGTCACAGCAAACCAGGAACTTTCTCAACTGCAGAAGGTACCCTAACGCCAAACTCAAGTCTGGCCATTTTCAATACACGGATCGCTCTGGCAAAAGAACAGAGTCTGGCAGACACTGCTCTCTCTGAATGGTTATCTGTGCAATGATCCACTAGTGAACCTGCTTTGCATTAGAAGTGGAACGCCCTGCCATTCCAGCTGCTCCCAGATTTGACTGCTTTGTGCCCCTTAAGGCCCCTGCTGCTCTGTGACTCCCGTTGCTCCACGGTGAGAGCCTTTTGTAAGCAACTTTGATATCAATCAGATTCATAATAGCATCTTATTTAATTAAATCCGACATCAAAAGGGGACTGACAAAAGCATGAATTGCAAATGCAAATGGTTGCAGTGAGAGGCTACGGTGTGCAGTTAATTACGGCACAAAAAGAGTTTACGGTTTACTTTCATCTGGACCATTTGCATGGAACATGTCCAAATAGGCTTGATCAAATCAAAGAGGCAAGAAAAACTGCACAGCTCTCTTTAGCTGAAAGGTTCCAGACACTGTGTCAGTGTCTGGAACCTTTCAACACCTTTTCCTGCCCCGACACACCGCAGAGATAAGAAAGAAGAATATTATTTTGGCACAGAGGAATGAAAAGATTAACGAACATTAACTTTTCTCTCCCCGGTGGCGCTCCCGCGGTCTGGCAGCCAAATTAAGTCGGACCTCTTAGCCTGCTATCTGTGGAGCCAGGAAGCCACTGGGGCTGCCGAGATCTCTTTAGCTCAGGCATAGTACATTTCATGTGTGTGTGTCTTCTTGACTATCAAGCTAATATTTATTATTTCCTAACGTGTAATCCCAAACGGTTCACGTTCTCGCTAATTAAACGCCCTGTGTAACTCTGACAAGAACACAGTGTTAGGCTGAAGCGTGGCTCCTGTCAGCCTCACTCAGTGGACGTGAAGTTATTGACAGCGGCTACATTGATGCGAGAAGCCATAATCATTTGGGGTCATACAAGAAGAAGAAAATACACAGAGCAGGTTGACCGAAACGCTTGAAGATGACATTCCCTGTCCTGGAAAAACAGGAACAATTAAACTGGTATTTTCTACACATACAAGCAATAATCATTTTGTTGGAAAGTAATAGTTCTTTTTTAGTATTTGAGGTAGCTAGTACAGTGAACGGCAACTCCCTATGACACTAGCCTAGACTACTGAAAGTCATGTATGGACAAACCTTTCTAGGTCTTTCCGAGACAGAAATTCTTTCATTTTCACTGTATTGTTAACGTGGTAGTGGATCGATTGTCTTCATGTAGCGAAGACCGTAGTCGAGACTGTACAAATACTGGGGTCATAATTCCAAGTTGTGAAATGTTGCAAACATTCTGAATAATGTCAAATATTACATTTCACTTGTGAAATGTCCAAATATGGTTTTGTTTGGGTGTCTGTCACCTCGTCTGCTTTCCTGAAAGAAATGATCCGTTGCCTTTTCACAGGATTACATATTGTAGTTTTTTTAATTATGTCATTTCAAACACTGGGTCAGACATCAGATGCCTGTTGTCATCGTGGATGGGGGACTGTGAGAAGACCAGGGACAACAGTAGTCCACAACTTTAGTTTTCTATAAACTAATTAGAATCTTGTGTATGTGCATTTATCATACGTGAATCCGTGTTGGGATTTTAAATGTGAAATTGATGTTTTTATAAGTCTTCAATTTCAAACCCCCGTATGACCGCACATTGATTAAGCGTGATATGTCTGGAAACCACACGTGCCAATATGGAATTTGTGTTCCACATGTGAGATGGTGTTTGACGTGTGATTGGAATGTGAAACATGTTTTATATAAATTGTGAAATGACATATTTTAAGTTTGCAATTGTAGGTCGAAAAACATTGGAATCAGGCTCTAAACTACCTTTTTCCAATTTAGAATGTAGCTCCCCCCACATTGCTGCAGTCCTTATATTCCTCCTCCTTTTTCAGCACATCCAAATCACTGACTTGCAGTAGTTTTGCCTAATTTAAGCTAGTGGGAGCATGTAGAGTTTGAACAGAAGTGGCCCTAGAATTGAACCCTGGGGAACTCTACAACCTTTTTTATTGGCTCAGATATGTAGTCCCTGACATAAAGTAATCTCAATCATTAAATAGGATTTGAACCAATTCAGTGCCAGTAAATCCAGCCCAGTTTTACAGTCAGTCTACAGGATCACCTACTGTATAGCGAGCAGAGCAGCAGCAGTCTTCAGCCCCGTGTTATTCAGTGACTGACCCTTTAAACCCAAAGAGATACTGGGACTGATAGTGGAAGGAGGCCTGGAAGAAAGCCCCTGCTCCAGTCAACCCCCCCCCGCCTACCAAAGATGCCGGAGGAAGTATAGTAAGATTATCAGAGAAGGGCAGAGGGGACAACAGTGGTTGCGCAGACACTTAGAAAATCACAAGCTGAGACACCCACGACTCCCAAACCAGCAAGCACAGAGACAGACAGCCTGTTGAAAGTCAAGGAGGAAAAGGAAATCACAGGGGAGCTCGACTCAGGCCTGAACCTCACAAAAAGAGGATATTTTAATACCTGACCTTTGCCCAAGTAAAACCAATCTTTGAGATGCTACATCCAGCTGACCCTCATACTTGCTTTGCTGTTGTAGCTCCCGCAGGTATGAAAGCACACTTCATTAAACACTGACACCCACTCATTCCCAAAGAGACAAAAACACAGACATGTAGATTTGGAAAGGAAGAGACCAGGACTGATGGCAGCAAGCAGAGCGGCGGGGAGGGGTGAAGCCTGATTGTAGTGACACACCCCTCCCCTGAGAATGGCTGGGACATACCGCACAGTCAGATACTGGGGTGGCATCTGGGAACTGCTTGCAACGAGGTTTGGTGAGGAGGCTGCCCTGATGGAGAGATGACATGAGGTGGGACTAGGCAGACACACAGACAGATGGATGGAAGGGAAGACTGAAGAGATACTATAGGAATACATAAGAACATGGCTTCTCATCCCTTTTCCATACCACACAAAGGCAATGAGACATACATTACATACACACATTAGAGCTGTGGGCTTGGTGCCCAGAGGTCGATATAGGAAAATCATGTCTGTTGTAGTCCGGATCTACTAAAAGCACTAGTCAGCACTGGGGGCACAGTATTCACAGTCACTCATGTGTTATATTTACATACTTTCAGATACATTCATTAAGCTGTGGCGCCATGGCAATCCCCTATGCAGCACATCGCCTTATTCATCATTATTTACCGTTGCATTGTCTCAGCAGGAGCCCAACGGCTTCATTTTGTGCGGCAGTAAGCTAACGATACAGCTACTGTAGACACAAACACTACCTGTAGGTTTATTATTATTACTAAGGCATTTTATTGTGAAGGCAGTGGGCGGTCTGACCCTCTCCCATATAAAGGGGTTAGAGTCTAGAATGCATGAAACAGGTCCGATGGGATAGCTGCTCCACAGTGCTATCAGATCTGAATAGTAGTAAAGTGGTAGAAATGGGTAGCTGCGCAGCCGGTAATGTGTGGGGAGACAGCGGAGAGAGTGGAATCCCGATTTGATGTTTGATGTGAAGTAGTTTCTTAAAGACTGAACGTGAGGCTCTGTCACTTTTGAAAGAAGACGAAATATAATCTCCCTCTTGCAAATGAAAGCACAAATTTGTGAGAAATGAAACAGCGTAGTGCAGCCTTTCTTGGTCTGGTGTGACCAGCAGCTTACTGTGGTTAATGTTGGCAGTGTGGAATTCCGCCATCGCTCATTGAATCATCCACACCTGCTTTTACTGCTGTGACATGTCAAAGTGTATTCTGTGGAAAAGGCACTCCAATGGGTCTATAGCCAGTGTTCTTATTGATGCTGTAAATCATATTCTAAATGGTTTTATTGATCTATTAATTCATTAGCTGTATATTAATAACATATTGTTTCCCATGGCACACTCCCACATTAGGGTGGCCAACATCCAATAAGGACGCCCACTTCATCACGTGCTCTCACTGGGACACGTGGACTTCCCTCACATACATATCTGCAGAAGCTTCAAGATCAACCTCTTTCAATTTAAAAATAAGACCGTTAACCCATCCGTCTCAGGCCTTTCTTCAGACCCTTCCCAACATCCTCCGCTGGAATAACAGCGTCCTTTCTTCTTTTCTCACCACTTGAACCCTTATGCTGTGCGTAAAGCCAGCGTCTCTTTAAGGACAAGACGACCTCTTACATCACTCAGAAGACATGGATCAGTCCCGAGTGGGGGAGAATGGAAACCGCGAGTGATGTTCCCCTAATGTAGAACCAGGGCTGAAAACAGGGAACTAACCTGTGGCGTGCTGATGCGATCCGAGTTACTTCTGAAAAGCCTGAAATCCTTCAAAAATGCATAATCACATAGCCCACACAAAGAAATCTGCCTTACGCCAGGAACGCACTCCAGCAGACTCCAGCAGAGGAGGGTGCAATACAAGTGCAACGTGCAACTCCGCTATGCTTCCATAACTTGTTCCTAAAGACAATTTGCCCCGGGCTAACTCTGGAAAATATGCACGCGAATGCTCTGCTGGCAGCGGTCCCATTGAAATGATTTCATTTTGGTGTGCCTTTATGGTGAAGAAAAAAGTTTCTCCTGTAGTGGGCAACACTAATTAGTGGAGAGGCCTGGGTGAGAGTCCATGTTCGGACCCTTTTCCCCTGCCTGGTTTAAGACCCAGCATCATATATATATATATGTATATTAATATTTAAAAGAATTATTTGATTAACCTTTCTTTAACCGGGAGCTCCCTTGAGATTGAAAGCTCTTTTCCGAGGCAGACCTGGCCAAGACGGCACAATAGTTAGTTTAAGTAGAAATAAAAGAGACAGGGAATACAAACGTCCAACACAAGGAAGCGACTAAATCCAGCTCAAAGAAGG
The DNA here is from genome assembly GCA_011952105.1 of Coreoperca whiteheadi. Lineage (NCBI taxonomy): Eukaryota > Metazoa > Chordata > Actinopteri > Centrarchiformes > Sinipercidae > Coreoperca > Coreoperca whiteheadi. The sequence continues at coordinate 31,263,920 of CM022489.1, forward strand.
CCGCTGCATTTCTCACTTCCTTGGACTTTGAACATGGCTTTAAAGGGGAATTTACAGAATTTACATTTCTAAGAGCTGAAGGCAAGACCAGCGACGTAATTAACGCCTATTCAGCACCTATTGAGTTACAAATGCCCAATTTGGAGCTTCCTTTGACCTTTAATATACTTAGAGAGCAGGCAGCTTTGCATGTGTGTCTGCTGGACAATACTTTCGGTCTTTGGTGCAGTAATTCCTCTCTGGGAGTGCGTGAACCGGCTCGGATTGGAGAACCCAATGAAGTCACAGAGTGAATAACCCCCGAAGAGTGACAGTACTGAAGCCCAAGTTATTTTCTTTCCGGATGAAGAATCACACTTGGACAGCACCAGGATTTCATCTTCACAGGCAGTGGAAAGGTTCTGAGCCGAAAACTAAGAAATGCCAACCCCCCCCCCGCCCCCATGCCAAGAATGGATAGAAACTGACGTCCAAAAACAAATGTTAGTTAAATGTACATTTGGAGGGCAAGGAAATACTACAAATAGTTTAAAATGTGTTTCCAAATGAAGGATTATGCATATTAATAACTGCATCACTTAAATAAATGATATGTAACTCCAAATAATGGAAACAATAGTACCAACTGTGCAGCATAAAGAAATGAGTCGACATGGTCAATACAACTGGTAGCCTTTCATGTCTGTGGAACTGTACCTGTACAGTACTGGTAGGATTTAGCCCTCTATTCTAAAAAGGACTCAATCATTAACTTGGGTCTGAACTTGCTGGACCAGAAACAGGCCCTTTTGTGTTTGCTGAAGCACTTGCTGGATCCCGGTCGTCCTCCTCCACCTAACAGAAGGAAGACACAGACCGCCAGAGAGCCTCTCTTCCTCCCCGCCGAGGTCGGCTGCAGCTTTCCTTCGCTGCCGCTCGAAGGAACAGTGTCGCCCCTGGACCTAGCGACGGCGTGGAGCCGCTTCATCAGCGTCCGAGCCCGAGAGAAACTCCGCCGGACCAAATCCAAAGCGCACCGACGCTCAAAACGCTGAACTGAACGTCAACAGCGCCGCTGAACCGAACGGGACTCGCAAACGTTTTCTGCTGAAAATGGCCAATTCTTGTCGTGTTTTAGGCCGCACTAATCGGTCGGACCGGGAAAACAGTTGAAGTGTTATATACTGCCAAAAGTAGTAACAAATCAAGGAGAAGAGTGCAAAAACCTGTCTGAGGAAAGAAGGCGTCTGTGTTTGTTGGTCAGACTGAACCAGGACTTCAAGGGCAAGAATCGTGACAACATTCGCGTTTGTTCTTCTTCTTTCTTGTCCGCCAGGTGAAATATTAGGCTCCTATCCTGACTAATGTTGTAGTGTAACTGTATATACTCTCTCATATTGATATTAGGTTGCGGTTTGTTATTTCTTGGCTAAAAATCAGAATCTAATCTCATTTCTTAACCTTCTCCAACAGTACAAGACTTGCATATTTTCTGTAAAATGTTACTGAAATGTAGTTAATGCTGCTATATTTATTAATATTGTATTCTAGGTAAAAGATCTGACCTGTGTACAGCCTGGGTGCCGTGCGTTAATGTGACCGGAAAACAAGGACCACGCTCACCTCACGCTACAAACGTCGTGTGGATCGAACCCAGCAGAAACACGAGGATGCTGCTGCCCACTCTTTGCTTCTTTTTCATGGTTTAGACTTAATAAATTAGTAGAAATCTTCAGTGGTGCATTAACCGTGCAGTCCGTGCTGTTGTTTACATCCGAGCATGTCCAATATGGCCGCGCATCCGGGTAACTGACCGAACCGTGACGGAGGTGCAAACCCTCTACAGTGCTTTGCTCATTTTGGAAAGTGATGAGCGCTGTGCGGTTTTCTTTGTGTTAGCACGTTCCATTTTGGGTCGGTACCGCGCCGTGTTAGCTTTAGCCACCGTGGAAGCTAATAACCGGGCTTTATCACACCAAAGGGTTCCTGTGTGAGAAAGGGAGAGTTCTTGCGCTCTGCACGGCACTGGAGATTCCTCGAGCCTTACTCTGCGTGCGCTTTCCTCTCCACCAGCCCACACACCCTTACATGCCAACACACACCTCAGACGGCCCAGATAGGGTGCAGCTTGGCCTGCTAGCCTAACCTCAACAAAGCGTTCATCAAACACAAACCGTCTTCTTCATGTCCCAAACCTAACATGGTAATCATGGGAAAGATCCAAACGACCTGCACTGAAATGTATTTACTGTAGTATGGCATCACTACGGTTTCTACCTTGGTGGGAACTGAGCAAAGCCATTAAAGGATCAGTCTGGCAAGGACTGTGTGTGCATCTCCTTCCTCTGGGCCTCGGAGCGCCATTGTTTTCCAGAAGCTATTTAAAACACATCAGTGTTCCTTCATCCCCACGAACACACAGGCTGGAGTTTATTCTGACACGCAGCGTCCTGCTGCCCCAGAGATGCACTCGAGCGCTCAGGGCTAGGGCTGCATATTGGCAGGAATCTGACGATACGATCCAGCGGTTCCGATTCAATATAAGACGGTGTATTGCGATACTGTGAGCAAGGCCATATTTTGCTATTTTTTCAAATCAAATTTTAGGAAAAAAGATGGAGATGCAATTAAGGAAAAAATGCGATTTTCATCCTCACCTAGTATAAAATCTAAATTTCAAAGATTTCAAATATGTTGCCTTTAATCTGCTCACCTTGCTCTTCCCTTTTCGACTTCACCCAATCCTAGTTTTTTTTTTGTACTAATTAGCCGTTTGAACACAGACATCTGCCTCTGGCTGCAGAGCTGTGGTGCTGTGTGCAAACGTCACACTGCCATCCACAGAACAGTACCCAGGTCCCTACCTGCACTGTAGGGACCTGGGTACTGTGCAGCAGCAGCTCAGGAAGCAGATTTCTCCCCTGCTCCTGGTCTTATTTCTACGGCGCCCCCAAGGACCACAGGTAGAAAGAATAATCCCAGTGAGGCCACGAATTGCTATGTCATGCCCGCGAGATACGATTCGTTGGCACGTTTAATGAATGTACACTGGTTACTTTGTTTCCCAGTTTGGAGCGAGTCCGCAGCAGCTTTAAATATCGTCGATTACATGATAACATGGTGTATTCTGCAACAATATTGTAAATTCCACGCAGGTTTAACTATAGATAACATGATGCATCTGTCAATTATAACCCTGAATATGCACGTGCACGAGCAGCCCCCCCCCTCCTGAAAATGTGTCGGAATTTTACAAATAGTCAAACTTTCGGGGATGGAACATTCAGACTTCAGGAGACTTTGTGTTAGTTTCAGTCAGAAATCTGCGTCCTCCAGGACAAATCAGGTTTCTCTAATCCGGATTCCTGAAACCACATTTCTTATTTACATGACACTTCAGGCATCAGTTTACTGCAGAGAGCCACTCCATGTGTTGAGCTGCGGTTGTCACTGTGAATGGCACAGCTGTTTCAGAGCTGTGAGACCAGCGATGTTTGACCAGTTGTTCACACAGATCTATGTCTTCAGTAGGAACCAATGGGCCTGGAGCTTCAGACAGAGTAGGGCCGTCAGAAAGTACGAACACATTGTTGTAGTCTTGTCACGGGATTCGTTGACTATAATAAAAACATAGGCCGCTTTATCCTTTGATAAATGTAGGCTCTAGAAGCCACAGCATCCACCATGGAGGCATGGAGACAAAGCACAGAGCTCCAGCGACACATAACCAAAGGAATGGGGCATCCCGCCCTATTAACCATACAGTTTGCCTGACCAGCGATAACCACGTAGCAGCGAAATAAAAAGAAACGTGACATCTACTTAGAGCAGATTCCTTCTCCAATAATTTGACAATGGGCTTATGCGACAGACATTTTGTTGGAAATCGAACCCTTAAATTGCTGTTCACATCATCCTGACCGGCTTGCTCAAGGATACCGGAACCGCCGACCTTCCAATTGGGAGGTGACCGCTCTGCCACCGAGCCACAGCCGCCGCCTGTCGGTGGTCAAACTAAAACCGTGTGCAGTACCTGAGGCACCAGACAGCAGTATGGTAAAGCCCAAGACTGACACTCACACAGGACTGTATTCAAAGTTATCGGGAGAGCAATTGTGGTCCTAAAGACATACGTGAAGAGAATGTCATTTGTAATTGCAATCATTTCTAATCAATAAATACAGCGGAATCAACTCTAATGTTGCAGGGGAGCCCTAGAAATCCCTACAAGGCATCCAAGAACATCCAAACGTTCAATCTTACGGAGGCCTGGAACCTCCTCAAAGACCCTGGAGCGTTCTTCAGACTCTTCTTCAGTTCCCACAAAAGCCCACAGTAGAAAAGGCCCAGCTTAGTGTGGCGTGCCCACACTGCACTGCAGATGTCTGTCAAGCATTTTACCTGGGAGTTGACGGTCTGGCCCACGGGAATGCGGGAACACTCCAGTGCGTACTGCTTCACGCAGAAGTAACACCCCTGGCAGGAGGAGAACACATGACATTATTAATGTGCGTCTGAGCAGCTGATGAAGCCCTGCATGGGGACACAGGCGCACGGAATGCTGGGAGGAAATGCCAAGTGGACTGTACTTTCTAGTCTTCGGACCACTCTCAGCGCTTCACACAGTCACACACTGATGGCAGACGCTGCCAACTGCGCTTCAGAAAGAAACTAATCCTTCACACACACTCCGATGGCACAGTAGAATAAGTTTACATGAGCGAAGCTGCAGGTTTCAGAGACAAGACCTTTCAAATGGCCTCCAATGGAAATTCTGACTAATTCCAGCCACACAAGCACAACAATTTGTCTATTTCTGAAACTCCATGTGATGCTTGCCTGCAGACAATGCATATACTGTAATAATGTCGTGTCCTGTGACAACATGAAGACGTGCTCGCACACTGCTCCTGGTCCCATTACTGTGTTGTGGTGAAAGGAAACCGTCTGCATCGTTTCGCTTGGCTCGTCTGCTTGTGAAAGCGCTTGGCTTATGTCTTCTGTGGCTCTGCAGCAGCTTTCATGGCCCCAAGAGGATGGACCCTAACAACTTTGGTGAGCCTCGGACTTTTCATCTAGGGACGCCAAGAGGTCGAAATTGTAATGTGTCCGATAATTTGGGGTGCGATATCTCCACCACTATTGGATTTGGTGGTTCCCCTCAGGATGAACTGTAATAACTTTGGTCTCTGACTGTCCATCTAGCGCCATCGTCAGGGGAAAGTTTTAACGTGTCCAACCCTTTGCTTTATGGCCAGATCACCCGCAGAACTAATCCCTTTCACATCAGCCTCAGCTGGACTTTGTGTTTACTGCTAATATAGCTAATGTTAGCATGCTGACACGCCAAACTACGATGGTGAACGTGGCACCTGCTAAACATCAGCATGCTATCTTTGCTACTGTGAGCATGTTAGCATGCGGACACTGAGCTCAAAGCACGACTGTGTCTGAGCTGCTGGCATGGCTGGACACGCTTAGTCAATGTATGTGCAACATGGAAATCAACTGGAGGAGACGTGAAACTTGTCTGAGGATTGTCATCCATCAACATTGGATCTCTTTTTATATTTTCTCACTCACACACTTGTAACCATTTTTTAAACTCTAAAGATGATTTTCATACTGCACGGACACCACTGGCTGTCTGGAGGAAGCCCCTGTACAAAGGTACGGTATTCCCCAGTGAGCTGGTGCCATGCATTGTACCAAAGGTGCTAAAACATTCAGAAGGGACCAGCAGATGGACGGTGACGTTAGCAAATGTGTTGGAGAGCAGTGATTCGGAGTGCCCGCCGCCATCCTCATCTCACCTGAAAAGCCAGTTCCATCAGCACGACCCCCCCTGGCAGCGCCCTCTGGAGGTGATATGCGGCAGTGCCGGATGCTGTGGTCTGCAAAGTTCATTTAGAAAACAATCTTACAACCACGGTTTGTCCAACATAGGTGTTAGAAGGCAGACACGGCTGTTTTCAAGTCATGCTGCTGACATTTCGGGCTGTTATGTACCGACAGCCTCGACGCCTGCAGAGGAGTAGGGATCGGCTCTGTTGCGATGTTATCGATGCTCCTTTTTGACCCGGTACCTTATGGATACTCACATTGGTTCTTTTTTATTGCTGGTAGATTTCATTTAGAATTGGATTAGAGCTTATTGATTTTTTTTTTATGTCACAAAATATTGCTTCTAGGGCGGCAACAGCCGGCGTTACCACAGCAAATACGTCAGCTCAGTACTACCGAACGTGAAATTTAAAAAGAACGAAGACCACTGGAGTCACGATCACTCATTCATCCTGTCCTCTGTCAGCAGAATCCGGTTGATTGGAGTTTGGCTCTGGTTTTCCGTTGCTCTCTGTGTACACACACAGCAGCAGCATACATTTAGTAGGCGTACTGGAAGCGTGGCACAGTATAAAGAAAACCGACAGCAGTAACATCTAAAGAAAACACGAAAAGTACTAGAGAGCGCAGTACCGAGGCCGCCGTCGTGGAAAACAAAAATAAAAATCGGGTCATCTGGCAGAGGGAGGAGGGGCTGGTTTGGGAGTGGGGGCTGGATCTACAAATGAGATGTTGTGAAACGTTATGCTGCGTGGCTGATTAGGCTCAATAGTTGGTCAATAGTACAGTCGGCTTTCGATTGAGCTTGTTCACATCATTATGTTCGACGTCACCGAGGCCTCACTGCTGTCTGCCCTGCGTGTGTGTGTGTGTGTGTGTGTGTGTGTGTGCAAACACCGATACAGAGAGCGAGAGGAGAGGATGCGTTCGTGATCCGAAAGGACATCAAAAACGGGATTTTCCTCCGTGCTAATCTGCCTCCCTGGTTTCGTCAAGTACCAGTATAAAGACCGGTTCTTACGAATTTGGAACCAGTTCCAATTCCGAGCCGGGTCTCGCAGCACTGCCTTCTGTCTGCGTGGTCGGCCTCGCCACAACCCCGTATCCTACCATAACCACAACCTCGTGGCAGTGTGCGTCTGCCTGCCTATGGAGAGGGTCAGCTATGCTTTATGGCTCGTATTTGGACTACTGCAGACCGTGCATGTAGTAACAGTGTTTAGCTTCAGGCTTACTCCTGGGACTACGAATTCCAGGTGTAGGTTTCAAGAAGGGAATTAATGAACACAGAAAGGAGAAATGAAACACTACAAGGAAGGGAGGGAGGAATGTTGCCCTGCTTTTGGAGAACAGCTGGACACGTGGACTTAGTTTCAGTGAGACACTTGACCTGTATGGGAGCCATCGTTACAACAGCACAGCCCGGCTCGGGTGTGTGCCTGAGGTGAACACTAACCTTAGGGCTGTCCTCGCTCTTCTGCTTCACATAGGAAAAAGACATCCTCCCTTCTGATGACATGGAGCTCAGCATGGCAGCACGAGCCCGGGCGATGCTGTAAGAGATGGGGCGGAGGACAGGGGTCAGTGAGGGTCTGCCTAAACCAGAGGGGTTGGCGCCTAAGGGCTGATGGACCGCCATCAGCGCGCAGCCAGCCCGAAAGACATCATTCGAGCGAGCGAGTCCCACGGTCTGAGCCTAGAAAGGGACGGGCAGGCAGGACAGGCACCTGCCCTGCGTCTGCTCTGGTTCCGTCAGCCATGGGGCAGCAGTGCTGGGGAGGTCAGAGGTCACACGGTGATCAAAACACATATGGGAACTAATGGATGGATGCTGCTCACAAAGGAGGGAGAGAGGAGACAAAGGGACTGGTAGAGAGGCAGAAATGGACAGATACATTTTGAAGTTTCACACCCAGAAAAAGAGCATATGCGTGCTGAAAAACACTGTAACACACACCATCCATCCACTAATGGAACGGTCAGGCAGTTCACATATTTCAGACAGCAAACCAGAGCTTGGGCTGTGGGAAAAGCACAAAATTGGATGCCAACAGCGCAATACTTCAAATTGTGTTACATTTCATGTACTTTATCTACTGCCATGCGGACGTGCCGTGCAGGCGGCGTCCTGCTTTACAGCGTCCTTCAGGACGGCTTGTCATGCATTCGAGCCTACTTTGACCATTCAACCACTGCAGGCAAAAAAAAAAAGACACCATTCTAGCAGATACAGACCTGCGAGCTGGAGACTGGGGCCGGACCTGGACCAGGATGAAGCCCATGCTCTGCAGGTACTGGACGTACTGCTGGAGGAAGGTGCTAGAAATCTCCAGCAGCCAGGGCTCTTCCTTCAGTCGGCTGGGCAGCATGTCTGCCGAGTCAGTGCTGTAGCTGCGGTCCCGACCGGACGCCGTGGAGTCGCTGGAGCGATGCCGTTTCTGGCACACATATCATTTCAGAAACAGTGCACATCGCTTACAGACACAAATACTGCTCTCTCAGGTGTGCAGACCGGATTTTGTTTTGGAACGCCCTGCCTGAGGTGCTCAAGCTTTTTGTTGTCTGTCTGTTGATTGGATTGTTTTTACATTCATATTTGTAACTGCCCCTGTCACACTTGCTTTGCTAACTAAAGCTTTATCTCTTGTCCCCCATGCCTTTCATTGCTTTGCTCTGTTTTATGTATGTGCAGCACTTTGGAACTCTGTTTTTGAGAGGTGGCTAATAGCCACTAGGTTACAATAGTTTGTCTGGCTGAAAATACATCAGCATCCTCCTTGTGATTCATGAATGGACAGCATGTCCCCCTGACCCTGGCAGCTCTGCTCTTGGGGCAACGTCTCTCAAAGTAAACCGGCCAAAAGGTGGGGTCGGACCAAGAACGGTACCCACCACCCACAGAACGAGCAGGTCGCCAGTTGTCTTGGAGTGTCTGGGCAGGGTCCTGGAATGCACATGTGCCATGTTCAAAGTCTTTAGTGCTGAGGTCACTGGTGCCTGTCCTGGTGGTAGCCCAAGAACTTGCTGAGAGGCACCGGTGGGGGAGGAGGCGTTCGAGCTAAAGAGGGGGGCCTTTTCGTGTTTGGAGCGCTCAGGGGACTCCAGAATCAGCAGACACATATTGGCAAGCAGAAGGATCTGTTTCTGTTGTCAGACAAACTACAACTCAGGTGTGGGAGGAGTTTAGGGAGGCCACGTAGAGGAACCTTTGGTTGGGAGGTTCTAGCAAGCTCTTCTCGGGGCTCTTAGCAGGGGAGAACAGTGCATACAGTCACTTTTCTAATGCCACATGTGGCGTTTTGCCATGGTGGAGTGACGTGGACGTTGTCATGGTGAACTTGGAGCTTAGCTTAAAGGCAAAGCTTGATTTAGCAGTCAATCTACATTCTAACCCTCGTCTACAGTCCCGGCAGAAGCAAAGGACGCCTGGGCCACTCTACAGTCTGGGCCCAGCAGACAACGGACGGATGAGGTGGTTAGAATGACTTCATTGTTAACTACACGAGAACAATATTGTCAGGTACATTTTTACCCAACAACGTCCTACTACATTACTTTATACTTTGTCTTTTTAAAGGGGACAATGCACAGTGATCAACATCACTGTGAACGTGCCCTTCTTTATTAGCCAAAAGGCTCATTTCAAACGTTGTCCCTTGGCCAGATGTTCAATTATCTATTAAAACAACAATATTATCAATGTCTCAAAGGGTGCTGCAACAAAGCAGAGGCTAAACGGCAACAGTCTCTACTTTTAACAGTTTGTGTTGCCAGTGAATCGTGGTATGTAGAGAGGGTATGTGAGCACTGAATCATAAAATCACTAAGACCTCCTCTTGTAACGGCAAACATACCTTTTCTGGAGGCTGAACGATCTGTTCCTCTTGGATCTGCTTGCGGAAGATGGGGTCAAAGAGGAGAGGGGTGGCACAGTAGTGCACCAGCCTGGACGACTGCTTCAGGGTCTCCAAATCTGTCCCCTGTTGAGACGTCCATGGTTATTATCACTTACAGATAAGATGGTGAGACCGCAGAGGATGAACTTTGTGATACACAAGACCGTAACAGCTTTGCTTTCAAGAAGTCTACAAGGCTCCACTTTGTAGCTCTTCGTATTCAGACTCCGCAGTGTTCACAGGTAGCCACGAAATCAAAAGATGGACACGAATCATAGGACCTTTTCACACCTGAAAGTCCGAACCAAGAACTGCATTTATACAGGTGTTACACTGTATACATGTCACCCGGTTAGTTTTGCTTTCACACTGCAATTATGCGAGCGCACTAAAGAACGATACCTGACGAACCCACGTCCTGTCGCCATCCCCTAATGGACCTGCGTCTCCCCATACTTGCAAATGATTGGTTTGTAGATGGGCGTGTGTCTGGCATTGGCACGTTAGCCTTCTATTGCGGTTTGAATGATTCTGATGATAGCCTACCAGAACTGCCTGTAATTGGTCCGAAAGTCCGAACCATCCAAAAACTGTTTTCACGCTAGAAACGAACCGAACCAGGGTTCAGATTGATCTGGACCGAGACCACCTCTTTTGGTCAGACCAAGGTTTGTCTGTTCGGGGACTGAACCAAACCTGTAATTTTAGTTCGGATCAAACTGAAAAGTCAGAAGATCCAGACCAAATGAGGTAGGTGTGAAAGGGCCCCAAATACAGCCTATGACTATGATGCAGTCAGATCACATCTAACAGTTAATTTAGTTGGAACGTCTAGTGGCATGAAAATCCACCTGAGACCAAATGCCAGTGGAAATGGCTGTGGGCCTTGTTGGACCCGGTCAGGCTGCAGGCCTCCTCCTGGACGTGCTTGACTTAGAGTGCTCTGTGGGTGTCTGCTGAAATATGAAATTTGTAAATGTAATGCCACCATGTAACCTCTCAGAGATGTCACTGTGGCAGACAGAAACCTTTTCAATTAGCCCGGATATTCCCCACTTTGAAACAAGGCCATACTAAATGATTTCCCCGAGGAACGAACTGTAATTGTAGCTCCTCAAAGCCATAAAGCAGTGAGAGGCACAATCCCCCCAGGTTTTGTCAAGTCCTATTAGCTATGTTTGGTATTAGACTACTTTCACAGTAGAGGAATTTAATACGCAATTCTGATTTTCTGGTCAGATCCAATTTGTTGGTAGATTGTTCACTCTGTTTCTTAATGTATCCAACAACCAATGCCATTTTGAACTTGTCACCTTTCTGAACTAACTCCAGGAGCAGAAGTACCACGCCAGATTTCAATACCTTGATGCTCATGCGTTAGCACACAATTGTAACGGAGCCTGCACCTCCTAATCACATATGGTGCCGTCATGTACAATAAGAACAGAGGTTCATACCTGGCTTAACACATAAATACATATTCGTGTTTAGTGTTCAAATGAAGCCCTTTAACATAACACTATGTTGGACATTCATGTGATTTCATCTGTCCTCACCGCCACTGAAAAAAAACCCCATTTACTCGGTCTATGAGGCGAATAAACTACTACAATGCTGTAATGAAGTAAGAATATGTGTGTTCTGCCTGCATGTGGCTCTCAGAACTAGGGCTTGGGGTACTTACTGAAATGGGCATGTTGGACTGCGCTGACCTCTGCTGCCAAGTCACAAACAGGTTCTCTATCTTCATCTGTTTCTCCAGTTCTGTCAGCACAAAGACAAAGCTGGTAGGTCTGAAGGGCTCATCTGACTGGAATTATTATTATTATCATCATCATTATTAGTAATAGTAGGAGTATTAACCTCTCCGCTCAGCAGCTTTGATCTCCAAGAGCTGGCCGCCATGTCGGGCCACCACATCCCCCTCCATCAAGGGTCGGATGGTGCAGACGTCCCTCAGAGCCTCGTCAAAGGGAAGCAGCTCAGAGGGGAAGTGGAGCGGGGCAAGACTTCGACCAGAGCTACCCAGCCTGCCCTGCTCTTTACTGGGCAAGGGAGGAACTGCGCTACGCAGCAACGCATCGGGCTCCATGGAAGGGCTTAGGAATGGGTTGGGATCCTGGGAAAGACCGACGAAAAGGAAGAGAGAAAGAAACAATCAGCGGAATAAAGTCAAACGGACATCGGTTGAATGGTTTCACAATGAATGCCAGACAGAAAGACCGCGACGACAGACAAGGGAATGCCCATATCTACAGCTCTCGAATCATCAGAAGCAGAGTTAAACAATAACGCTCCCTGTTACAGTGAAAGGCTCATCCCAGCAGTGTTGAAGGAATATTCAGGTAAAATGATAAACGACCTGGCCACATTCATCCCACTGAAAACCTCAAATGCCGTATGCATTCAACCTAGACCGCAGGCCAAAGGTGGTCCAATGCAAGTATGTTCACTGAACTGTACATTAGTGTTGATGGCTATTATTATTTTTGGATACTTTGTTGGTGTGCCCTGGTTGCTGTTGAGAGGAACTTTTGGGCGAGTTTGTTCAGCGGAGCAGCTCAGGGCCCAGATGCCCCAGTGTGGCAGAGCTGGCTGCACCATGCCCACAGGCTGGGGGGGGGGGGGGTCAAACTGTGCACTGGTGCTCCCTCTGCTTCTCATCAGGACCATGACAGATGAAGCTCTGTTCAGGCAAATTTTCTGCTGCTCTGACTCTGCCTTCTGTCCAGACTCATTAGTAATGCAGTGATGAAGAGCGGGGCCATCGGAGGGAAAGGAAAAGTTTGGTTCTTTCTATTCTTTGAGCTTGTTTTGTAATTGGCTGTAGGGGGAAGGCTAAAAGGGCATTCGCTGTCTTTCTTTGCTGTAAAATGCTGCTCTAATAAATCTCTACTGCAGCCTGTTCTCCACAGCAGTGCAGGGACAACACTGAGCACGACATTTCTCTATATTTCTTGAATCCTTTTTAACGTAAACTCAGCTGCATTGCATGCTTTATGTCAATGCCACCATGGGCTAAATGAGCTGCACGGCCCCTATTAACCCATCCACCCCCACCCCCCCTGTGCACTCTGTATGTTAGTCCTACAGCGGCCAAAGATTGTCTGCCTTTTTTAAAGATTATTTTGTGTTGCATTTCCACTCTATTTGATAATGATAGTGGAGAGGGGATGCCTCGCAGCAGAGGGCCCGGGCTGAGTCCGACCGGGGCCGCTGCACTTCACACGCGCTCTACCAGGTGGCCAAAGATTGTCTGTGTGGTCATGTGATGACACACAAACTGGTCTAGGAACACGCATGCTGTCATCACTCAGCCCTTCTTCCCTTCGTGCTGCTGCACATACACGAGCCCAAACAGCAGGGGCATCTTTAAACTTGGCCTTCAGATGCAGAGTTCCCCCGCGTTCACCAGGATACGTGGGCTCTGGTTGTACTGGAGCTCAGTCCCTGCTTCCTAATCACACTGTTAGTGATCTAATGATGATCCAACCAGTTCAGTTTTTCTATTACCACTCAGTTACTACAAGTTAAAGTAAACACCTCAAAAAATCGGCACAATTGTGTTTCCTCACACAATTCTGGCAGAACAGAACTACTTTTGCTGCAATGATTGTGACAGTAGAAAACCATATTTAAAATGATGTATTATCTCAGGCAAGGCAGCAGGATGTCTCTGCCACCTGATCGGAATGGATTTCTTCAAACAGTGGAAGCCCATTACTTCTGGAGATAAGGACAACCTGCAGCTCGGTGGCCTTATGCTGGGCATGGACGTTCATAGTGATGAAAAATAACAAAAAAAACTTTGTTCTTTTACTTCATCAGCCGTTGCTGAAGGAGGGAGGACTGTTACTCAAGTGCTCTCTTCCTTTTAGTCACAAGTCCAATTGTCGAATGATCTGTTATGTATGTGCGAGTGCTTTCATGTTCTCTCACACTGCGACCAGGGGCTGTGGAAATCAGAGTCATTGTGCTGGAAGTGGGAAACTAAAGGTTGGTCTTTCTGCTCCGCCGCCCTCTTACCCACCAGCGGGAACACTGAGGTTGATAGGACAGCCGCCTCATGGTGTCGGCGCGGCCTGAAGACGGGCTGTTAAATATGCAAAGCAAACTGTTTTGGAAGTGGCAGTGAGAACGTCCCTATTCAGACCTCTCTATGCCCCAGCTGATCATAAATGATCCAGGAGGATACATGGGAAGTGACAAGGACTCAGGAGGTGGTTACGTGTTGTTGAAGCAGTGACAGGGTAGCACCTCCAGGATATGATCAGGACACGCAGAGGGGTAATAATCAAGATGAATGAAAAAGCTGAGTCACATGCCTGCCAAATCTTGTTTTGGTTTGTTTCGGCGAGATCACGGATCGCACGCTGATCTGCAGCTCCAGATTTAACACGGGACTTTGCAGAAAACAAGCTGTGAATAAAGCAGCAAGCAGCTCTGATGAAGTTCTTTTTAATACTGAATGTCACCTGGAATTGATTCAATCTCAATTCAACCTTATGTGGATGAGGAATCATTCCAGAATGGTACGGGAAGTTTTCAAAAATGCACAAATCAATATGTTACGTTAGCAGTGACTCATAAGACTACGTGAAAGTTAGTATTCAGCTCTGCAGTGGCCCTCAGCCTCGGTGTGCTCACTCATCGACTGTCTCTACGTACTCTACCTGCTCAGCTGCAAACAGCACACAGACCCAGGCAGAGTGCTAAACGCTCCGCTCTGTTCAGCAGCTCCCAGATATTCCCCCCAGGAGCTGCTGTCTGGTCACTTGTTGTCCCCACATCTGGAACTATGACAGCTAATGCTAGACCAGAACGGAACGCCTAGTAGTCAGTGTTCATGTTGGCAAGCAGGGCTACCTAGCTTCCACTTAGTGAGTGCTCAGCTTCATTCTAATATTATGGTAATCAGTTGGATATAAAGCCACTCAACACGTACAGTACAGACCAAAAGTTTGGACACACCTTCTCATTCAAAGAGTTTTCTTTATTTTCATGACTATGAAAATTGTAGTCACACTGAAGGCATCAAAACTATGAATTAACACATGTGGAATTATATACATAACAAAAAAGTGACTGAAAATATGTCATATTCTAGGTTCTTCAAAGTAGCCACCTTTTGATTTGATTGCTGCTTTGCACACTCTTGATGAGCTTCAAGAGGTAGTCACCTGAAATGGTCTTCCAACAGTCTTGAAGGAGGTCCCAGAGATGCTTAGCACTTGTTGGTCCTCTGGCCTTCACTCTGCGGTCCAGCTCACCCCAAACCATCTCGATTGGGTTCAGGTCCGGTGACTGTGGAGGCCAAGTCACCTGGCGCAGCCCCCCATCACTCTCCTTCTTGGTCAAATAGCCCTTACACAGCCTGCAGGTGTGTTTGGGGTCATTGCCCTGTTGAAAAAGAAATGATGGTCCAACTAAACGCAAACCGGATGGAACAGCTTGCCGCTGCATGATGCTGTGGTAGCCACGCTGGTTCAGTATGCCTTCAATTTGGAATATATCCCCAACAGTGTCACCAGCAAAGCACCCCCACACCATCACACCTCCTCCTCCATGCTTCACGGTGGGAGCCAGGCATGTAGAGTCCATCCGTTCACCTTTTCTGTGTCGCACAAAGACACGGTGGTTGGAACCAAAGATCTCACATTTGGACTCATCAGACCAAAGCACAGACCTCCACTGGTCTAATGGCCATTCCTTGTGTTCTTTAGCCCAAACAAGTCTCGTCTGCTTGTTGCCTGTCCTTAGCAGTGGTTTCCTAGCAGATATTCTATCATGAAGGCCTGATGCACACAGTCTCCTCTTAACAGTTGTTCTAGAGATGTATCTGCAGCTAGAACTCTGTGTGGCATGGACCTGGTCTAATCTGAGCTGCTGTTAACCTGTGATTTCTGAGGCTGGTGACTCGGATGAACTTATCCTCCGCAGCAGAGGTGACTCTTGGTCTTCCTTTCCTGGGGCGGTCCGCATGTGAGCCAGTTTCTTTGTAGCGCTTGATGGTGTTTGTGACTGCACTTGGGGACGCTTTCAAAGTTTTCCCAATTTTTCGGACTGACTGACCTTCATTTCTTAAGTGAATAATGGCCACTCGTTTTTCGTTACTTAGCTGCTTTTTTCTTGCCATAATACAAAGTCTAACAGTCTATTCAGTAGGACTATCAGCTGTGTATCCACCTGACTTCTGCACAACACAACGGATGGTCCCAACCCCATTTATAAGGCAAGAAATCACACTTATTAAACCTGACAGGGCACACCTGTGAAGTGAAAACCATTTCAGGTGACTACCTCTTGAAGCTCATCAAGAGAACGCCAAGAGTGTGCAAAGCAGTAATCAAAGCAAAAGGTGGCTACTTTGAAGAACCTAGAATATGACATATTTTCAGTCGTTTCACACTTTTTTGTTATGTATATAATGCCACATGTGTTAATTCATAGTTTTGATGCCTTCAGTGTGAATCTACAATTTTCATAGTCATGAAAATAAAGAAAACTCTTTGAATGAGAAGGTGTGTCCAAACTTTTGGTCTGTACTGTACAGGGATGTAGGAGTCAGCAGACCCTCAGGGGACTCCTCCCCGTTCTGCCGTTGCCATTAGCGACTGCGTCAGTGTCTTTACCTGCTTGGAGTCCAGCTCGTGGATGGGTGCATCAGAGAAGCAGTAGTGATGGAAGAGGCCCATCTTCTGGCTGAGCAGGCAGTGGACAACATGAGCCCTGGCGTTCTGCCACTTAACCAGGCGGACCAGCTCCCGATTCAGAGAGGCGCCCAGGTCCACGGACCAGTTGTAGCTGTACAGGGTCACCTAAAGCAGCGATGGTTACCATGGGACATATGACAAGTCAAAAACACCCACAAGACGCTTGCATTTACAGTTCGACTTTGAAAAACCTCTCTTTTGGCCACACTAAGACAATGCCCTCGAGCATTACATGTTGGTTGAAGAATGTCTTAAGACATCGCCACTGCATTGTCACTTCTTATGTGCACTATGATCTCTAACCAGATTTCCTAACTAGACTTACCATACTTACTGGCATAACTCTATAAAGATGATAGCCATGTGATTACACGCCATGTAACAATATCAGCTGCAAGCCTTCCAACAATATACATACATACTCAATGAGGGATTTTAGCTCCAAATCCTCCCTTCTGTTAAGCACTGGTGCCTCTAGTGCTACCTATTCATGCACATAGTGTGGTTTTGGTTTTATTCATCCGTGTTGCTCTGGACAATCCTCAGAGCTCACTGTCATGTCCACAGGCACAATTTCAGTCGTAGAAAGGTGCTCCAATGAAAACTGCTCACTGAAACAATGTTTATGGAAAGATATGTTCCTGTCAAGTTTTTAAATGTTCATTTTCCACAGAGACAGTGTCCAACAGCTGCCATACTGACGGGCGGAAAGCATGCTACTCTTGGTCCTGCTAGCATGTAAATACAAGCTCATGTTCTTTGAAATAAACCACCCAGATTGATGGACATCAGCAAATGAAAACTACAGAAGAAGATGGTACCAGTGTTCTGGTGAACCTTCACAAGGCTGTGCAGTGATCATGTTGTAGTATCTATAGTATTATAGACTTGTTAAAGAAGGTGTCGTAGCATGTCTGGAGGTTACACGTGAAGTTACTAACGTAGCTTCACACAGGGATCTTTGAGCACCTCTGATCACTGTCTTTGTCACTTTAACCAGGTCATGTTCTTATGAAGCCTGCAGCAGGATTGATGCATTTAAATCTTATTGGAGACTATAAGGTAAACCCCAGAGCAGTAGAGGCGTCACATACTGTATCTCATTATGCTACGACTGCATCTCTCAAGCGTGTAAAGCTCAGGTAAGACAGAGGGTGGAAACTGTCCCCATTTAAGAACTGATTCACAAAGAACAACAACTATGAATTGGCCAGTGTTGTTGATCTCCCCAGTGCTTGGCTTCTGCCCTTCAATATGGTGGCGCTCAAGCGGGGTGAAAGGAAGACCTCTCTCAGACAGACAAGCTGGACAAACCAGTCGGCATGCTGTCATTCTACTAGGGCAGCATGTGAAGCAACCGTTGGAAGAACTCGGTCCTGCTCTCAGCGTGGCCTGAGCAATATTCACAATACAGAGGCTTCTATATGCCAAGTCACCTTTTTGTCCAGTATGCTAATGAAGAGGAACCTCTGGCGGGGAGCCAGTCCTGCCCCGGCCTGGCTAGGGCTGAACCAATCACTCTGCTCCAGAGCCTCGAAGCGCTGGAAGCCCTTATGAGCTGGGCAGAAGAGAGAGAAACTCAGTGAGATGGAAAAGCAATGTGCATCAGAGCCAGGCAGCACGTCCTTGAACAGGCACTCCCGACTGACTTTCATCCGTACTGTTGGACTACAGTCAATGGGCTGCACTGTACCGTGACTTTGACATCAACTATTTACACGTCATTCATTTTCATTTGTACATTTTCTGGGGAACTGCTCAGTGGGGTCTTTCTAATCCAAGAGGCCAAATGCACGAGCTAGCCAGGATTCTCTGAGAGGTTTCCAGGGTTTGGTGAAGAGCGAGTGAAAGCTTTACCTATTAGAAGAAACACAAATGCTAGTCTGGAACTGCTCAACGTGATCAATGGGAAAGAAAACCCATGGAGATTTTTTCTTTGCATTCCACAATAACATAGTTAGGGATATTATTCAGTACAGAGCTGTATGTTGGACACATTATATCTTAGCAGGACGGAAACAGAAAATGATGAGATAATGTCTCATGGCAATTGCTAGAGATCAAAGGTCAAAAAGTATTTGAACTTCCAGGAGATTTAAGGTGTGCTTTAACTCTTAAAGGCCCAGCGTGTAACATTTAAACACTGTTTCTAAGTATGTTTCCATTAGAGAATAAGAATCCTTGTGTTTTCATTATAGACTATACAAATAAAGTTTGTCATATAAGCCGCTGGCGACCGCCAAGTTTCTACAGTAGCCCAGGATGGACAAACCAAACCGTGGCTCTAGATAGGGCCTTTCGTGGCCCCCGTAGTTTCTCCTACACGCTTGGAAGGGGAGGGTGAGGCGAGCGGTGTTCAGATGGACGCGAACTCCAATTTCACCACTAGATGCCACTAAACCCTGCACACTGGACCTTTAACTCTTTTAAGCCAAAGGGGAAAGAGGTTTTCCAGCAGCTTGGGGATATTTATGACTGCACCATAATTTATGTGCCTTTATAGATTATCTTGTCAATGGCTATTTTATTTCACTCTATCCTTTATTAAATAGATTTTAATATCTTTTAAAGAAAGTCAGTGGGCTCTGTTTTCGTGGAGGCGTGCAGCTCTGTGCTGGCAAAGTGGCATGTGCTCAGGCACACTGAGGGCCGCCTGTGCTGGCTTTGGTATATTCACTCTCAAAGGGTTTGTAGGGGCTAACTTACTTATTCGTGTAAGTAACTGTTGGAGTTGTTGGAAATGCAGAACCACGCGGCCCAGTGGAAGTGCTCCCACTGAAACGCGTCCAACAGAGGGTCAGGGTCGGGTTAGGGTAGAAGGCGTGTTATTGTCAGTCCAGGGGTGCGCTTCAATTGGGTGCCGAGGTTCACTGTGTTTTGCACCCATGTCAACAATATATCCGCCACTTTAATTGGTGGAGGTGTGCCCATATAAAGCACCCCAAAGCAGTCCTTATATTCACTTGACTGTGCTTTGTGGCGCGCACCTTGGTTCGCAAAAACAGGGCCCAAAGTCTTTGATTTATGCCTCGTTTAAAGATGTGAAGCAATTTGTGTACTCCAGTGCAGAACCTCTTGTCCACTTTGAAGCTATGTGGTTTGTAACTAATACATATATTTAATAAAGGAAATCTAAAATAAATATTAAGCACTATATTTCTATACGAAACCAAAACACTTCAAACATCCCATCAGCGTCAATGTGTTAGGCTGAAAGGAGAAACTTACGTGTGAACCTATTTAGCACGGGGATGTTTTCCTCATCTGAACTGTCTTCTGTAGGCAAACAGAGATGGAACAAACAGCAAGGCGGCATGGACGGTGAAACGCACAGCTCGACACAAACTGATGCAAGCCGACACTTGCAAAATAACACAGTTATGTTAGAAAGCAGCTAGCATGGACAGAGAAACACAGGATCAAAGAGCAGCAGCAAGGGGCGCTGAAAGCCTGGACACAAAACACTCATGCTTGGACCTGCTCCTCTACACTACACATGAGGTTAAGACAGGTGTTAGCAGCATGCTGCTGATGGGAATCCACACACCAATGGCAGCTCCTCTGGATAGCTTATGGTCGCCATCACACGCTGGGATCTCAACAGCCAAGTTTCACTCCTTTAAATTCCACTATAAATTCTTTCATTTCTTTTCTATACCATCAAAGTATTACCTTGGAATTTAAAGTGTCTATTTCCATTCCCTTCTTAGTTTGGACCTACAAAAGGGGTCCCATGTCGCAGGCACCACAGGCTATTCTGACTGAGGGTAGTGAAGTGGTTCCATCAGGTGCCGGGGTTCCAAAGGGAAAGGTCCTGTTCATTAGTTGCAGAGACATAATGCTACCCTGTTGCAGTAACAGACCCATGAGTTGGAACGTTTATCAGATGGAAAAACACCGAGGGCCGCGTATAGTACTGTGAAACAGGGGTGCATGGCTCATGGGTATCTAGTACCACGTTGAAGCGCTTCGTTTTGGAGTTTTTACAGAGTTTCTGAAAAGGAGTAGACCAGTTAAGCAAATGATGCCTCCACCAACAAATGGTTAAAAGAAAAATGGGTCAAAACCGCAAAAGAGCTTAAGCTAGGTTATTTCCTACTTAAAATGTTTGTAGCCACAGCCAGAACATGATCTTCTGGTACTGTGGCATTGTCCAGGAAACTCCAGGAAAACCAGTGCTACTGTTACAGTTTACACCTTCTAAAGGCCATTTACAGGAACATGATATTTCCAGGACCGGCGTGTTCGCCAGCTACACTACTCTGCTTGGTTGGTCTCGTTTAGACCATGATATGTCATGGAAATCTGTCCATCGTTTTAGCACCGTGACGACAGACAGAAAACGTACAGTATGTTAAGGTAATAATCTAGGTACATTAAGACAGACACTGGCTTTAGTAGTTACCTTGCTCTGTGCTGCAGTGCCACTGATGGAAGTTTCGGCCAATGAGGATGAAGCTCCTTGTAGTGCCTGGAGGCTGGCTGAGGTTCTGGACAAGAGGGAACGGTACAAATATGTCTCCAGATTGGGGACAGCTGAAAAGAAGTTTAGGAAACGGAGAGAACCATTAGTACAGGACACAGTGAGAGCACAAGAGTGGTCTGAGATATTAAGGCCACTGAGATGTACATGTGTGAGAGTGAAGGGCTGCCAGACTATCAGAGATCACACACATGTTTGTGATGATTGTATCCCTTTTTTCTCCTGATGTAGAAAATATACCATTGCACTACACTGCTGTCTGCTAACTCTACTGTTGGTGTCTGGAGGACTGCCAACAGACACGTTCTGCCTAAACCAACCAATAGGGGTCACGAATGCAGCGATCAGGACGTAATCCCTCACTGGCTTCCCACCAGGTGAGCTCCTGTGTGTGCGAGAACAAGGTGGAGGAACTGCTGAACTATTGTATTGTTCATTGAGTTAGATGACCAAAAGGCAATTTCACAGTAAATATGTGATCGGACGTTATCATCCAGTAAATACAAGAAATAATGTCTCATATATAATAAAATACAAGACTAGAACTGCAAGCAGCTATAACTGGGGTCCAAAGGCACCCATGCCATCAGGGACCCAGTGTGATTCGTTATCTCGGCCCACCAGCCACCCAGTGTAACAGGTGGCATCTTAAAGTGACCAGTATCCTCTGAATAAGTTATTTTAAAGGAGTGACTGTCAACTGGATGGATGTATTAATGAAATACTTTCACTGTCTACTTGGTTTTCACTTACTCAGTATTCCACAGTCTATACTTAACTATAGGTAATATTACTTTCTAGAACGTGGGACAGAAACAATATACTGAGCATCATTTAAACATGTATGGACGAACGTAACTGAAATTCGTTTTGTGAATCGGCACTACGGTTTACAAGTTATATAACGAGCTAGCTTCAACTATAGCGCCATCTATTGCCAGGTGTGGGCCAATCTTTGTGTGTGCAAGTTCAAAACACATTTTGAACAAACAGAGTAATCTTAG
>CM022489.1:31287512-31335121 GCA_011952105.1 Coreoperca whiteheadi
AGAAGGCACACCACCAACCGAAAAAGTTAAAAAATGAAACTCTGTAGCCTCTACTAACAATATACGGTCATTCTTATCAAAGTGTCTTGAATAGGAATCAAATAAACACAGAGACAAGCGTCTTTTATGAGCTTTCATATTTCTACCTACTCAGTGTGAAACCTGGGAGCTCTGTGTTGGGATGAACACAGAGCTCATATCCAGCAGGAATTGAAGAAGGGCACACAAAGCTCTTCGTCTCTCTCGGTTTGCAGTTTCTACAGATATGTCGTGGGAAATGGGAACAATATCAAAATAGCTTTGTTTGCCAGAATTGGGAACTCCTCGGCAGCAGCCAACCAAAAACGGTCTAAAGGTAGATCAGCCAACCTTAGCTTTAAAGCACGATTTAGCCTCAGTTCGGTTAGTTCCTCCTGCTCCTGCAGAGTCACGTGCTGTCCAGCGACTGATGGGGAGCTATACGGCTCCCGGACCCAGTCACGGCCTTCAGTGACGGCGGTTCTCCTCAAGAGTTTGCTCGAGGTCACCGTCTTGGCTTTCTGTTGGCCTCCATTCATACTAGGGCCGTCATCTGGGTCTGAATTTTGCCCGGGGCCCAGTTCGGAGTTTACATTTTTCCTTTTGTAAAACTTCTCCGTCTCGCTGGCCGCAATGCCACTGTCACTGCCACCTGCCGCACCCACGCATCACTAATTCTCGACAAGGCAATTAGCCGCCTGCTGATGCGGAAGAGTGGGACATGATCACTCTGCCGGTCACTAGGCAGCACCGACAGTCGACAATGGCAGCCTATTTGCAGACAATAATCAATTCATTTTCACAAAATGCTTTTTTGACCAATTAGGTGAAAAGGAATAATTTCCCAGGCACACCTGAGCATCTCTCCCGGCACACTAGTGTAACCGCGGCACACTGCTTGAAGAACACTGACTTAAAGAGTAAGAGATGGAAGCAGTGGAAATGTCAGTTGAATACGCAGTTGTGCAGCTACACAACAGCAAGAAAAAGAGGAAAGATCAGAGCAGCATGTGGCAGTGTCCCTTTGCCATGAGGGAGGTGGGTACGGTACCCCTTTCTATTAAGAACACAAAATGTCATTGGTACCGTTTTAGTGATGAAAAGCACAAAACTCACCTGGTCTTTTCAAATGCCTTCACGGTTGTATCACTCGCCAGAGAACTGACCAAATTGACAATCTCTGCCAAGATGGAAGGCAGCAGGAAGTGTGACGCGATGTCAGCCGTGCACTGCTGAATGGAGGGGCAGCCTGTTGCGGAGGGAAACCGAGACCCAGAGAGGGAGAGGCACTTCAGCTTACGGAACATAAACCCTCTCGTGGGCAGGAAATCTGGCCCAGGTACCTAGCACTTACCCAGTTTGGCCATGAAAGTGATCCACGGCTGGCAGCTCCGCTGGTAGACGGGGTGCAGCGCGCCCGAGTCGCCCTCCTCCAAATGAGACGCCTGCCTCCTGCACAGCCACAGAACAGCCATACTGCATTAGGACATTTGTACACGTGCTCCCTCCATCAGCTGCAACTACCGTCCCTTCTGGGTCAGGTGCTGGCGTCTCTAGCTTTCCCAGCTCCCATTGCAGGACAGCGCTGCAGAGGAACTGCAGTACTGGTGGTGCGTGGCATCACGTTCACGTGCCTCGAACGAGGACCTTTTCACGTATTAGCAGCTTGTTCTGGTTATTTCTAAATCTAAAGCTAAGTTTTGAGGCATCATTGTAGCCCAACTGAGATTCAATTTCTGCTACAGCATACGGATCATCTGCGTAAGTGATTGTGTTGGGGGTCGTGCCAGCATCCTCTGTCTGTGCACATAATCGGGACACATTAGCTTCTAGCTGATGTCTTTCTTTGGTTTAGGACATGGGGCTAAAAGTCAAAGCAAACCAGAATCCACCAGAGAAAAGGCTTGGAAGCTAATGCTACCAGCACACGTTTGTTTACTTTGCACGCCCTTGTTCCTACTGGCTCAGCTGTCAATCAAACACGTACACTGGCCCGCCCACTACGAGGACCTTTCGCCCTTTCAGTAATGAAACATATTTGCGTTCAGTTTGGAACTCCTTTTAATTGCAAACATTGGGATTTCAGTCCGATCTCCGCAGCTTCAGTACTCTTTGGTAACAAGTGGATGCAGTCGTGTCACCGATATAGTTTCAGGTAAACCCCACCTGTGGGCCTGCTCCAGCTCCACGGCCATAGCTTTCTCGTGGCTCCACTGCTGCTTTACGCTCTCCGTCTTGTGTCTTCGTCGTGCTGCTCGGCCCTCCTCTCCTTTTTCTTGCACTATGTCGTCAGTTGTCTTCGGGCTCCCGAGCTCCGCCGACTCGGGCTTACTCTGCAAGGACAAACACAGCCAACACAAGCCGTGTACGTAGGAACAACCGAGCACCGTTTACACTGTACGTAACGTCACCCATCCGAGCGCGACAGTGGTTCTGGTGGGAGGTGAAGGATACCCACTGCTTCAACATGCTGGCCGCAGCAGTGTTTGACTGCCCGATTATTGATGAACACTTCCATGATGTATATATGGTGTAATAATGGAAGACATGTCTGCTTAGAGGATTTGACCTAGACGTGGCCCCTGGGGGCCCATCAGAGCATCCTAGCACTTTGTGGAATGAAGCCTGGAGTGTGCCACTATAACAGCCAGACGTTTCAGATTTTTCAAATGCCTGAATGATTCATAAACACTGGCGTTTTGTCACCCATCACTTTCACGCTTCAAACGTAACTAAACACGGAAAAGGTCTAGAGTTATTGCTGAAGCACACTCCAAACTCTGTCCACTGACAATACTATCAAAGGTATGAGAGACACGACCCAAAGCGCCACCTGAGCCCTCGCACCTGGCGGACATATCTAAGAAAAGCGCCGGCTTCTAATTGTTCAAGACATTTTGGCCCGTTGGCATTCAATTATTAACGATGACCAGAGATGTAGAGAGAACACTGAAGGCTATCTGCGGCTCAAGCTGGTTTCTCTTTAGGTAACTGTAGTACTGTAACGAAGGCATCGTGCCCCACGTGATGGGGGGAACTGACCAGTATGTCCCAGAAGCTCCGGCGGGTGCTCTTGCTGGTGGGTGTGGTGGACTCGGGTGTGCCGGGCCCCGTCATGGGGGTGCTCCCTGCAGCTTGGGTTAGGGTGATGGGAGAAGGGCTGGTTTTAAAGACTCTGGAGCCACTGCGCTGCCTGGGGCTGTCCTTCCCTTCTTTCACCTCAGGCAACGCCATCAACAGTCCTGAAGACCCATTTTAGAGAGAGAGGACCACAGAAGAGCAACAGGCATTAGTAGTTAGGCGGAGTGACCCGTGTCTCTCAGAGTCCTTGTCAGTCAGTCTGGACGGAGGTCCACTGCTTCAGGTCAGGACCAGGCCTTTTTCATGTGTACAGCGGCGTCTTAACCCTCAGTTTGTTACATTCTGTGGTGCCGTCCCAGCTACTGGCAGGAGTCCGACATGCACAGAGACACACATCTTAAATGCAGGGTGTCCACACTACAAGCTATCCGGCATAATCCCACAGTTAAAGTTTCCATATCCACGCTTGGTTGGCACTGTGTCAGAGAGAAGTGGGTTCATGTGTGGTGGTGAACTGGGTTACATGACATGGCAGGGTGCGCATTTCCTTGAATTGCTTCATAGCTAAAAAGGGGCCTTCTGCTGCAGTTAAACAAGTAACCATTTGGTGAGGAGCTCACCTTTAGCCTCTTCTTTCTGAGCTTTGGACGCTGGGCAGAGCGTCCCCAGACAAAGGGGATTCGGCAAGACCCTCAGCTCCATGACAACATCGCAGAGCGCGTGGCGCAGCGCCCCCTGCAGTTTATCACTTAGCTGTAAGGGGCTGACGTTGCCTTGTTCCCAGATGTCGAACCGCACGTACAGCTGTGGCTCTGCTAGAAGACACAAGCCGTTGACTTAGTACTCCCAGACATTAACATTACAACACATTCAAGAAGAAACTCCTGTTGACTCTGCACATAATCTTGCTTTTCTTCCTAAAAGGGGGTCAAGTGTAGTTTTTAAATAGATCGAGTCAGATAAGTGCATACAGGAGGCTAGAGTAGGGGTTAGGGGAAACAGTAGGGTTCATGGGAAATGTGGTCTCGATATTGGGTCAGGTAGCCCTGACTTGAGACCGAGGCTGTTCATCATCTCAACCATCACACACACACACACACACACACACACACACACACACAGGCTGATAAACAAATCCTCCCGCCCATGTGTTTGACGGTACGAGTGATCAAGCTTCGCCTTCCAGCCTTCTGTCCTCTGCGGCTTCCCTCATACGCTCCCCTTCGATCACAGAGCGCGTTTCAGCACAATTACACATCACGCACCCTTTTCACAGTCTGGGTACCCTTCCATTAACATGTCACCGAACAATAGACAATAGCACAGATGGGGAAGTGTATTATGATCGTCACTGCACAGTCAAGTTTTCATTAATTGAACCCATCATTTGAGATCGGCTCTATTTGTATAACCCAAAACCGAACAGCTGGCGTCTTATTAGGTGTTTTTTGTCCTGTTGCAACAGCGACAACAGACTGACTAACCCTTTAGAAACACAGATTTATTAACAAGCCCCCAAAACCAAGAAATCATTTGGATTTATGGCCCCGTGATGCAGTGTCACGTTGACAAATTGAGCCTCCAGAACAAAACTATTACAGAGTTGTATTCATTAACCAGGCCGATTTACTCGTTCAGTTTTAGGGGCATTTATGAAGGATTTAAATTTAAGAGCCCGTGACGTAGCCTGACGTTTATGACTGTAATTAATCCGGTTTGAAATGACTGCAGTTTATACAATAAAATGACTCCTGGCACTTCCTGTAACCTTGGAGCATAATCAAATCCAGTGCTGATATTGGCAGAGACCTGCTCCCCCAGCATCCCGGATCAAGCACTCAACCTTGTGTTGTATAATGATAAATGAATTACCTTGCACCTCGATATGACTCTCAAGACAACAAAGACAAATGTGAGAACCACTGACACAGAGCTCATTCTGCTAGGTTTGTAACGATAAAGGGGAAGGGCACTGATTCCACACCTGTACCTGAGCCGACGCTGATGGAGTACACTTTACCCACAGTGGTCAGCTCCTCAAAATGGTCTGGGTGAAGGGGGGTCGCGCAGTTCTCCGATCTCTGCAGCGCGCCACAGTCCTGAGCTGGAACCTGAAGGGGACGACCGTGGGCGTCCACGAACGAGAGGGCGATGCAGGCGATACCTGAAAGAGCAGTGGAACGTGTTCAGGTGACCAGCAGCAGCTCGGTAGGTTTCACCTCCAAAAAGGCACTGATTATCTGCTGTCCCTCGCAATCATCCAAAGAGCCATAGTTTACACGGCCGTCAGGTTACTAGGCAAACACACGCATCCATAATAATACCCAATATCCTTCTTCTTCTGTTTTGTGTTCACAGCAGCATAGATTTAAAAGAGCACAGGAGAACCTGACAGTGACAAGAGGAGTTCTAATATCCACTGACGCTTCACTTCCTCATCCCATTACAGCTGCACAGGCTGCACCATAAAGCACAGCTGCCCTGTAACACTGATTGCACACGACGAGTACGTAGCCCCGTGCATGGAGCCGGGGGGGGGGCAACAGAAGACACAGATTTGTTTCAGAAATACAAAATCACAGTCAGCCAAAACACGCTTCTTGCGGTTACGGAGGGCCACAAAGGAAACCCCCGCATCTCTGATACTAGTTGCACCGTTACCATATATACAGAAATGACACTGACAGTGAGCGGGAGCCTCTCCTGTTACACTTGTCACTACAGGAAGCTTTGGAGCGAATGTAATCAACATGGAAATCTCCCAATACTGGAGCACAAAAAGCTACACAACTCATTAAAGTGAACTGAATTGACAGTGTACAAATTAATTAAAAAAATTCTAAATTAGCCTAATAGTGCATTTAAGAGACATTTTCGGGTCAGAAAACTTAAAATGTAACAAAAACATAAAACCAAACGGCAGCAGGTTTAAAACACTGTGTTCCTCCATATGTCAGGCTACAGAAAGCCGCCATAAAGCTCACTGCGAAGGTGGGAAAGCATTCACAGACGGAGGATACATGAAGGAGGCGTTCCACCAACAGCGCACGACTGCCGAATACAGACGCCATCATATTTTACTGAAACATATCCATAACTGTGGCACTGAGGGCTGCGGACATTAAGGACGTCCCACGTCTCGCAGTGGGCTGACAGCTGACACACAGACCAGACTGAGCGAGGTAGACAGCGGTCGCACCAACTGATGAGCCCAGTTTACCTTTCCCAACCCGACTGACAGGGACACATACATAACATGCCCAAAGCCCTATCATCACTGTAAACAAGGCCAAATCTTCCAAAAGCAACAAACTGCCGTCTTCATCTTCGTAAACGCACGCCCATCGTGGGAAAGGT
The DNA here is from genome assembly GCA_011952105.1 of Coreoperca whiteheadi. Classification (NCBI taxonomy): domain Eukaryota; kingdom Metazoa; phylum Chordata; class Actinopteri; order Centrarchiformes; family Sinipercidae; genus Coreoperca; species Coreoperca whiteheadi. The sequence goes on from CM022489.1 coordinate 31,293,969, forward strand.
TGCTGACCCCTCCACTAGAGAGTGGCCCGCCAGAATGACTGCAACATGCAGCAGATCAGCCGCCACCAACGTGGTGGCCGTGGGCGGGGATGGTGGCTGGACAACTGACGGCTCAAACTGCCGTGTAGGTTAGCCTAAGCCGATACAAGGTAGCTGTAGAGCCGGGTTCAGCAGCAGAGCTCCTGCTCTTTGCCTGGGTGAGAGGAGGGGCTACAGGCAGCTTAACGGACGGCCCGACGACTCCGCGTTTGCATCAGCGATGCTCGGGTTGATGGACACTGTTCCCCAGATGTCGAGTTGTGTGTAAGTCAATAACTATATATTGTTTCCTTTATATTTTTGCTTTATTCCATTCTAAATGTAAGTACTTCTAGATACGTTCTGTGTGTGTGCAGCATGAAGGGGCTACAACTTACGTTTCACTGTGCACCCCCGGTGTCGTAAAAGGACAGATAAATGACCTGGATTAAAGGTACATCAGGTCAGGGTCAGAGAATGGCTCACAAGATTAATGACAGCACAACCTGACCCCCAGTGCAGGGCCTAATGCTGCCTCAGAGCATAATGCAACACCAATGCTGGGCTTCCCCTAGACTACTCACCTGCCAAAAATGTATTGGCAAGGGCCCAAATTTACATGTTATGGTATGTTAAGTTGACTCCTTACAGTGGAAGCCCGCAATGTTGCACCTGTGTGAGGTGGTGAGGACTGAGGCCAAATGCTCTGTGAAGGAACTTGCTGGTGCCACAACATTGTTATATGTCTAAGCAGCTCGACACAGCATCTCAGAAATGGACAACGTAGCGCCTTGTATTGACCGTTTCAGTTCAGTCCATACACAGCGGAGCATGCTCCATCCATCCCATGCTGCCCGAGTAAGCGGTTGCTCATGACGGCTGACCGTGTCAACCTGGGGAATGAGGCTGGTGATTGCTACAACAGGAAGTGAATGGGCAGACTAGAAGCCATGGAACTCAATGTGCGACTCAAGGCCGGCAGCGTTCAGCACTGAAGCAGAGACTCTGAGGTTACACAGCATATGAACGCAGCGTGGCATTTCATAATAGGCTGATCATTCAAAAAAGGCTTGGCCAAGCAACACTACATTTTAGAAAACAGAAATTGCTGCCTTATCAAAAAAAAACCCCCAATCATTTATGTTCTTTAGGACATCGCATCCAAGAGTAATGTATTTAAACCTGCATTAGGGGTATTCAACGAGCCTTAGGGCCCTAGATAGGTCCTGGGTGCACAGACTGTGGGCGTCTCAAAGCGCACCTGCTCTTTTGGTTCATGTGTGTGCAGCAGTGCAAAGTGCAGAAGGGCTGAGTGAAGGGGAATGCGGATCGGAGGCCGTGATGGTTAACGCATTGGCGAAGCCGTTCATACGATCGCATCGATCGGACACCATTTCACTCGGAAAGGAGGCTGTGATGCCGACGCCTCCCGTATAAAGAGGCAGAGCGCTGCGTTATAACGGACCGGCCTGATGTGTGTAGCGGTGTGTGTGGTTAATCTGCAGCCGCCTGCTGTGGTTTACATGAGACGTGATATCTTCTCGACATGTGTGTCCTGCTGCCTCCTGAAGGAGAAACCTTTCAGTCACTGGAGGAAGCCCTCATATTCATTTAGAAACAACTCAGACGATCCTGCTTTGAGCGCACTGAACGGGTTTTTATGCCGATATGAACGCAGCTACTGTTTTATTATTGCTGCACATTTGCTCCAAGTATTTAGTTTGACCTTGTTGATAAAATCCCCACCAGGAACAGACGTGGTTCTGAGACGTCTGTTCTCAACCCTCCACCCTGCTCGCCTCATTTCAACGAATCCTCCCACCTGTGCACCGTGTGCACTGCACTGGGCACAGATGGGCAAGGAGAGTTTCAAAGTGAGGAAAATACCAAACGGCCGGAGCGCTGCTTGTGCTGGCTGTTCAAACGCCACCAAAATAAGGCCCTAAATGTCCAAAGAGAATATGTCTGCCTCACGAGTTGATGCTGAAATACTTGCAGCGGGGTAGTCTACTTTCAGTGTGGCGTCAGGGTCTTTGCAGCAGGAGTCAGTGCGCCAAAAGCCAGGCCAGGACAGTAAGCTCAACGCTTCATGCACCTTTAGAAAAAAAGGGAAATGCTGAGGGAAGCCTTAACTGAAGGAGGTGCAGCACTGCAAAGGAAAGCCATGAAGACAAAAGGGCCAAGAGCGGAGCACACGGGGCCAGCAGCTGCATGGGCGTCAGGAAGCACGATGGGTGTGAAAGGCTGGAAAGGGGACAGAAGACGACGTGGCGGTACCTTTAAACTGAGAAGGTGGGAAGAGTTGGTGAACCAGCTCCGACATGGTACCTGGGCCAACACCAGAGACACCCAGAGAACAGCATTAGGGACGGATTCACTTCTAATCCAATTTAACATGAGTAAACTCCAAGCAGGGGCGGCAGCTGGCAGGGGGGTCACAGCTTCCAACCCTCACAGGACCTTTGTGCATGAATGCATCCCTCCATGTGCTGTGGATTTCTTCCAAGTGCCCATAGGTGTGTGTTTTTGCCCTGTGATAATACTGATGACCTTTCTACAATGTTTCCCTCTCTTTTGCCTAAGTAAATGACATCAATCTGTTTTATGGAGAAAAACCGAGAGCGTTGACATGTCTCCACTGAAGAGACGCCACTTGCTTGTCACACACGTAGATGAATGTTCATGGGATTCTAACACCTTTCAAATGGTTCATTCAGCCCATTCTTCTCACCATAGGTTCACGCTGCGACAGTGCCTTTTGTGATGCTACCACTGGGGACTAAGTTCACAAATGTTCAAATTCCACATGTAGGCTAGTAGTTTCAAAGGATACGTTCGGATTTCCGAATTATCATTGTTCTTGCCCGGCAAGTGATTCCTTCCTAACGCGACCACATGGAAAATATATGGGCCAAAATCCACAGTCATTGCTTCATGCGAAAATGCGTGTTAAAGGTCAGCCAAAGCTAACACGGGGCTCCAGTGTTCCAGGTCGTATTACAGCAGTCCTCTTATTTTCTAGACCTTAACCCTACTTGGCGATCAAACAGGGACAACACAATGAGGAGAAGGGCCTGAAGGAAAATAGAGAAGAGAACTGGAGCTCCAAGGAAGTTTTGAGGCTCAGACTTTGCTATCAACACACGCAGACATGTTCCACACCCAAACGCCAGCGCCAGCAACAAACAAACTAGAGGCTGCCAGAAGGGTTCCCTTTGCCACCGCTCAGCAGGGAAGCAAACCACTTGAACTGGTTCTCTCAGACTGCTGAAGCCTCACATAACCTCCAGCTGAAATGTGCAATGCATTTGTGCATGGAATGAGGGCTTCACAGCCAGCGCGGGCCGAAGGAACGGTTACAGCAACTCTTGCGACGCATGCCGACGGGAGGACTGTCATTTCAAATTGCATTTGGCAGCAACGTCACCGTCCTGTGACAGGCTTAACAACCAATGACTAACCGCCTGAGATACGACACAACGGGGGCCACGGACCTGAGCCACAACCCGGTTCGCTGATTAGCTCGTCAGCTGCAGCGCGTTGAACTTAAAGACCTAACTGCCAATGCCAACATCAGTGAGCTTAGATGCTCAGTGATGTGGTTGTTATTCTTCAGCACTACAGCGCACGAGTGTTCCCACTGCTGTCAATCACACATGGACACACGAGGCTTAGAGAGGAGAGGATCTTCTTTTCTTCCATCAAATAATAAAATACATTTGCAAAACACTGAACCACAGAATCGCAGGTCTTATGTAGCATGACCCTGCCCCCACTCATAGCAGAGGTACATTCAACTCTCCGCCACACCTGTTGGGAGAGAGGAGAAGCAATTTAGCAGCTAAAGCCTACAAGAACTGTACGGGTGTTTGATTCGGGTCTTTTTTAAGTTTAGTGCAGTGTTGTTTTTGTAAGAGGCCGCCGGTTTACCGGCGTTTTGGTGATGTGGCGTTTTTGCGTCATAGCGTTTAGTATCGATTGGTCTGGTGGTTTGTTTCCGCGTCACAGGGGGCGTGTCCTGCTGAAGTCCATCACTGAAAAGAGACAGGTACTTAAGTGTGTATAATCACCACGGCAGCCCTCCTCGAGTGAAGACCGAAGAGAGTAAAGACCACCGACTCTACCTGCACGTACCCGGTTCTGCACCAGCATAACACAGACCTGTCCCTGCGCCCTGCAGACCAGCAGCGTCTGGTGGTGCCATGGCAACGAGGAACAGGATCCCTCTGGGGCAGCTTCTCTGGATCCGTTCCACATTGGTGGAATGATCTGCCTGCTCCTGCAAGATCAGCAGGTTCTGTAGCCGCCTTTACAAAGCTCCTGAAGACGCAGCTCTTCCACCAGCACCTGACTGGCCATCACTGACTCCTTCTTCCTCTCTACCTCTGCTCATTAACCCCTTCCTCTCCTCAGCTCTGGATCCTGTGCTGGGCTCTGACAGACCAGTTTCTGGTGCACTTGTGCTTTTTGTTACCTTGTGTTGTTCTAATTGCTTCCATTGTCTTCCTCATATGGGAGTCTCTGTGGATAAAAGCGTCCGCTGAATGACTCCATGGAAATGGAAATGTAGATGAAAACTCACGGTCATCATACAACTCATCTCTGCTGTCCTTTCACTGTCATGGTCTGCCGTTATATTGGTCTTTAAAAATATATTCTCATCAGTCTATATCCACCCCACGTTGAGTCCTTTGGGATTCAGCAGGCGCCAGGGCTCATTAGAAGCCACTTTGTTAATTATGTGACAGAAAGCCAGGTGAGAGTCCGGGCCACCACGCTGCTGCTGCTGCTGCTGCTGCTGCTGCTGCTGCCGCTGTCACACACGGGGCAGGGATCAGGTAACATCGTATCACTTGAGCACCTTGTTCCGCAGCTGCTAAAACTAACGCGATCCTCCACACAGCAATTAAAAAGTAGTTAGACAGCAAGTGGAATGAGTACAGGAGCGAGGAACAAAGCTGTAACTTGGGCCTCGATGCTGACGGCTTGACAGGCACCGAGAAACCAAGGCGGAGGGCTCCCGGTGCGCTGCAGCTGGAAACGGACCTGGATTCGCGGTTGGTAGCCGAGCTGTTAGTTGGGACTTCAGTTCCAAAGCAGAGAAACACTGAAATCCCGTCTAACATTCAAACAGGAGTTTAGACTGTTGTATTTCTATTGCTAGAACAAGGATTATGGGAGCTGTTGTTGCTTTTAGAAATCTTTTTCCCCCATGCAGGAATGCTCTACCGGGCCGCCGAGCTCTGGGTTCACTCTCACATGGGGCAGCGGCCCAGCAGAACCACTACCCTGATCTACTGGCGCATTTCAAACTCCGCTCACGCAGTCACGTGGGAGACGGCTGATTGCTAGAAAAGTCTTTTTCCCCATGAGGAACCTTTCAGCAGAGTACGGGACGAAGTAATATTCATGGCTGACTCTGCCTAGAACCTTTTAAGCGCACTGAAAACAAACAGCGGCCTGATTGTGTGCGGTTTCTGCCTGAAAATAAGAGTGCGAGTGGAGCAGAAGAGGCCAATATTAACCGATGGAGAAATGTGTGAGGGCTGGAAGCCGACAGTAAACACGAGGAGAAGGAGAATAACTGTGCTGATGCTTCACAAAGAAATTAGCAGTGCGTGAACTGTGAGGAGAAGGAGAGCGGAGTGGTTTCCGTTTATGCCGCACAGGCAGAGCAAAACGGGTTCCGACTTGAATGTGGGAGTTAAAAATAGGAAAAGAAACTTGTCAGCATGTCCGATGATAGCCCACTGCCTCCAAATCAGCAGCTGAACAACAGGAGAGAGCAGCCAATGAAAACGCTCCGACAAAGCCAGAACCTGAGGTCACGGCACACTTTCCAATGAATGGTTTGCTCACAGTACACAAGGAGAACTTCATCTATGCTGTGAAGCAGATGAAGGAGATGCATCAGCTGAGAAAAGGTCACGCAAACAAAGAGAATGTCTGCAGGGATCCACTAGCCCCTGGCTCTTGTGATCCACGTCCTGTCCTGCTTACGCACTACAGCAGTAGGCCCCGATGCTCCCCTGCACCCGTGTCGAGCAGTACTTTAACAAAGACGACCGAGGGCAGGTCCTCGTGTGGAAGAAAATCCCAAACAATGGCAGTGTCACGGTTTCTATTGCCGTCCGTCCCGCAGTCCTCCTCGGCGCAGCACGCGAACAACATAGCTGGCCCTGCGTTAGCCTTCTGAATGGCACGCAGCCAGAACGTCACAGTGTGGAAAACACAGGAGACGTGCAAGTACCAGCTCGCAGGCTGTTACGGTTAGTTCCTTAGCTCCTGCAGTGGAAAAGGCCTCTATTTCCACATGTACAAAAACAACACATTATCACAATGAACCAGCCATGAATAACAATGTGAACTGTTTTTTTTTTTTTTTAAATTAACTGTTTAGGCTCACTATTTAAAAAAAAATTCCAAAAATTGTGATAAATGCCCACCACAAGTTCGTGGAGTCTGCCTGTGATGTCTCCAAACGTCTTGTTTTGTCCAACCAGCAGTCACAGCCCCAAATATACCCAGCTTAGAAAAATCACAATGAAATGAAAACAGAAAAAAAGCAGCAAACACTCGTTTGGGTTCCATGATTGATGAAATGATTATCGAAACAGCTGATTAACTGGCCAATCATTTCAGCCCGAACATGGATGTAGAATCGGTGACCAACAGTTCCTCATCTTCAACAAAAACAGGTATTGCAAAGGGAGCTGGCGCTGTCGTCCAATAATCAGGCTCGTCTTATATCCGGGGCCAACAGAGCGTTGAGTCCCTGCGGCCATATAGGTCACCATAGTGACACGCACACACAGACGGGCGAGGCGCGAGGCCGGGTGGCCCTGAGGGCACGCTGGGATGGGGGAATGTGATTACCTTTGCCTCCCGTCCCCTGGCCTCCAGGTTTGTTGTAGAGGTAGATATCACCGTCTGCCAAGTCACTGCTCAGATGCAAGTAGTGCTGCAGACACAAACGCAGAGCAAAAATCAGCCCCTGGAAGCTCAAAGCACGCAGGTCAGCATTTATTTCACACATCACATTCAGACTTGTCAAAATGACTTTAGTCTGTGCCACAGTTTTGGGCGCTGGCAGCCTCCCATATCGAGGACTTATTCATTTCGAAGCCAGATCCCTTTAAACAGAGCTGTTTGTAGTGCACGTGTAGGGTACGTCAAACTGAGGCAAGCAGCAATCACTTATTTTTACAAGTCAACAAATCATTCAAGGCAGTTGGAGGACTTGGAGAAGTCAGGGCGGCTGCTGATTGTGGACCTCTGCACTGCTGCTGAGACACTGAGCGCACAGCTGCCGCTTCTAGCGCTCTGCGTGTTAGCGCTGTCGCCGATGCTCGCGGGATGCGTGATGAGATAGCTGTTGAACAGAAAGGCCACTGACGTTCTAATAGCAGTGCCTAATGCCTTGGTAGGGAGGGCCCACTGGCTGGGTGGGGGGGCTTTTAGAGACAGTGAGGGCATTAGCTTATAGCTTAGCCTGGAAAAACTACAACATTTTGATACTTTGTGTGTGTATGGGTTAATCAAACAAGCTAAAACATATGAATTAAGGAGCTTGAAAGGTGAAGGCTTATGTTTGAACTTTGGGCAGAGCCAGGCTAGCTGTTTCCCCCCCGCTTCCTGTCTTTCTGCTAAGCTAAACTAATTGACGCCTGGCACTAGCTCCATAGTTCCCAAAATGTCAAACTAGTCCTGCTGGTCCCACCGAGTTCATCTTTGGGTTGACATGCTTGACAGGGCTGGCCTTTGAGAGGACAGAAAGCTGCAGACAGCTGTTCTAGCCTATCAGCCTTTTAAATACGTAGAAGCACCACCGCTTTTCCAACAAAACTACTGAATAGGAGCCAAGTTGTGACCAAACGTTTCCCTCTAAGGTCCACCAATTTACTGTGGCCTTTGTCTGCGGCTCAAAGAAAGGTTCGATACCCAGAACTGTAGTTCCTTTCCAGGCATTTACTACAAATGTTGAGAACATTTACGTGCCACATGGCGGTCTGAACTGTACCTTGAAGTGGTGTGCTGTGTTGCTGTCGGTGTACTTGGGTACATGCAGGAAGATGAGGAGGTTCTGCCTCAGGTAGTGGGCCACAGCGGGCAGCCAGGGAAGACAGTACTGGGGGAGGCTGAAGTTCATCACCTCACTGGCTGGAGATCCTGATGGCTGGATGAACTGACAAGACAACATTTGAGTGGTGTTTCCTGGTTGCCCCAGTGGGAATAAAAGCCAGAATTCTGGAGGTGTAAGCAACGTGAACTACACAGGTCGCGTACACAGAACTACACAGCAGCCACAAGTGAACACAGAAAGCAACACTGCATTTGGAAACATGTACGTGCTGTTCTGCCAACTCCTTCGATAAGCATTATGGCCATTTACCTCCACGTCAGCCGGCGTCAGCTTGCAGTTCCTCACAAGCATGACGGTGATGATGTCCAAGGTGGTCTCATCCAGACGCTTGCGCAGCACCTTGACCAGCTCGTCTGTGATCTCTGGGCCTGAACATAAAGCGGAAAAGCATTTCTGTGGCACACTCGTGCTGCAAATATGCAAACGTTCCGGCTAGGGCCCTACAACTGACTGTCGTGTGAATGTGAGTGATGAAAAGGTCTCAAAATGCTCGTTGGAGCGTCCAACAGCATCTGAAATACAGAAACAGACAATCCGACAGTCAGACCCACTTTACAGCGCAAAGAATGTGGCCTGATTTTGGTTTCTACGGGCAAGAATGAGCTTCATGCTGCTGTTTGTGACGCTTTGATCGTGGCTTATCAGAACTTCGGTGTTCCCCGCCACTTGCCCATGTCATTCAAATACAATTTACAAGACGGAGCAGAAAGAGGAAGCGGGCAGCACAGATGTTCTTCTGGTCTCAGCGGAGCTGGCTCCGTTGTTGTGGAGCTAGCTCTGCGGGGCCGCTGTGGCAGGTGATAGAGTGGGTCGTCTCCTGTTCGATTCCCACCTCCTCCTGTCCACACGTCCAAGCGTCCTTGGGCAAGACACCGAACCCCGGGTTGCTCCCCAGCCACTGGGGACGCCGATCCCAAGCCCAGATAATATGGGAGGGTTGTGCCGGGAGGGGCCTTTGCCAAATCAAATATGGGATCATCAGCTCTCCCTGCTGGGTCGGGCGGGGCCCGGGCAAAATAGCCAGCGAGATGGAAACAGATGAGCCACTGTGGCGACTAAGCCATGCGCAAACTCCATCCACTGAGAAAGACAGAAAGAGAGATCTGCTTGAAAGCTCTGGAAAAAGCTTTTATCCCGGATCAAGAGTGTCCTTGCATGCTCAATTATGAAAAAGTGTTTTAAAAAATGCGCTTATCCAACTGTAATTCTTAAAACGTTAAGTGCTGTGTATTCTTCACACTACAAAAACACACCCAGCTATGCAGAGAAGTTGCATATAAAGACAGTGAGTTCACAGCGGGTGGAGGGAGCACAGCGGGAACCACTGATGTAATCGCAGCCTGTCTGGACTGGACTGGACTGTCAACATTCCCAGCACAACAGTGCCACCAAGGCATCCACAGGAGCAACAGCAGCCTCCGGTTCAGCCAGGTGCTATACAAGTACAGTCCATTTACAGAACTGAAATGATTTAGATATAACAAACTGCATACTATTGTATGGATTTGACTCTAATTTGGAACTCACATCTCTACTTTTAATACTTTGTAACAAACGTTGTCTGGAGAAGGTGGTGACGAATGCCTGCTCTGTCAGTGGACCAAGCCACACTCACTGAGAGCAGCGGGAGGTGTTAGCAAGCTGCCTCCCCCCCCCGTCAGCATGCTGTCAGTGCAGTGGAGCAGCATCAGTCACCAGCTCGTTCCACTGACGAGTGCTGCTCCAGGCCTTCCTTTGCGCTGACTGCCATCCAGCTCCAAAAGGCCTTCATCCCATAACACCACCAGCAACGCGATTAGCCCACGGCATTTAGGGAGTTCTTGAGGACTGCTTTGCCAGTTATGCATGAGCTGCCTCGCTCTTCTTCCTTCGCTCCCTTCTAAAGCCTTAGAGAGCAGGGACCGAGCAAAGTTTGTTTCCAGCTGATCCACAGATGGAGGGTGACTGTGTAAATACCACTGTGAAATGTCAATGGCGCCTGCGGAGCTACGGTAAATATATATATATGTATGTATGTATGTATTTCATCGCCATAATGCTGTACCCTCTGTGACTACTAAACCAACTAAGACTCTCTAGCCATGCAGGCGGCTCTGTGAGACTGCCATGCTGTGAAGAAAACCATCCTCGCACGTTTGCAGACATTGCTGGCAAAAGGCACAAATGCATCCAGATGCAAAGAAGTCTTCTGCATATAAAAGTACTATCTCCTCTAAACTGAACCTTGGCAAAGCAACTGATAATACAGTTCTATTGTCACATGCATTTTTACAAGTAATCTATTCTCAATACCTTGGAAAATCCTCCTTATCTGATCCCTTTACAGCCAGTGTATGGTCATTAACCACCCAACAATGGGGGTGTTACCTTTGAGTCTGGTCTTTTCTTTCTCCGTGAAATACGGAGAAGCTTCTGCATGCTTGATTACTGCTTAGCTGAACTGCTGCCATGTACTGCTCTCAGCTCTATAGACCAGCTACCCTTTGTACAGATTGCCTCTGCCACAGTTGGAACTGGAACCACGACAATATCTGATGTTACGCCCGCCCTAAAGTCACTTCATTGGGATCCTGGTACTTGTCTATAAATCTATTCATGCCCCCACACCGATCCACTGACTCTCTACTGCTCAGAGCTTACACAAAGACCTGAGGTGAAGCTGCCTTCAGCAAGACACAAGCTGGATGCCTGGAAAAACCTTGGTTTTACCTCGGATTCGTTATTACTACGCCACCAGTTGTTCGGGAAGCCCTTTGGCTCGTTTACATCATGATCAGCCCTTGATATTTCCCAGCTCTTACCCGCGTTTCCCACTCCATGCACCAGCAGCAGGATGTGCTTGTCTACTTGTCCAACCGGCCGGGAACTGTCCAGAGAAGACCTGGAGCCCTGAGGAAAGAGACACCAAAGATGTCATCAGTTCGGCGCCAGCGCCCCAACTACACCACGATCCAGGTGTAGGATTGTATCACGGAGCTGATCGGGGTGAATTTCCTTAATCGGGATAACCGTGAATATCCTCCCGAGTGACTTAAAAAGCTTTCTAGCTCGCTAACGTACAGTCCTGTACTGATTTCCTGATATATTTTCAATTGCCGAGGTTTGGCCACAAAGCTTCGGCACTGTTTGACTGATAAGAACCAAAAGCACACTTGATGACAGTGTTTTAGTGGTTTATTTATGGGAATCCACTGTCAACCACCCTTCACATGCCCAATATCAATGAGGAAAGTTTACTGTTAGTGTACATGCTGCGTTTGTTCACTTACCAGAAAGTCCTCGGAGAACAAGGGCTCTTGACTCCTGGCAAGCCCAATGGAGCGAGCCATGTGGAGGTTTCCGTCTACGACGGAGTGTTTCCCTGTTAGGGACGTCTCACAAAGTCTGGAAGGATGAACACAAGGAGCAGGTATGGACGTTAATGTCTTTTTGACTGGTCTGGTAACAGCCATGTACGTATGATACTATTTTATCTTCTGTCGTTTTCTCTCTGATCTTTCTTGTTCCTCCCCAGTGGTTTCTCTCCATTCTATCTGAAAGCCAATCTCACTGATGTTTCCAAGAAAGAGCTGGAACGTTGGTACACCAGCAAGGAAATTACAGCAGTTACAGTCAGAAAATAACTCTTAGAAACTGAACACCAACGACTGATGATACCTTACAAGATAAAGGCAGCGATGTGATCAGACTAAAACAAGCCTGGATTAATTAGATGCACCGCCAACCAGTCCACTCCAGCTTCCATCCGTGTCTGTCCAGTCTCACATAACATATGTAGTGAAGACTTGGAAGGGAGTAAATAAACGTTTTGGCTAAATGGCGGTTATCAGTCCATACATATGGATGGTTCCAGTGAATATACATCGTTGCAGTGATTAATGAAGGATTATCACGGATGTGTTGGCTGCACAGGGTCACATGCACTTGATTACTATGTAAACATAGACTCTTACATATATATATATATATATATATATATATTCGATTCTTGCGTTATGGCCAAACACAGGTTTTGTGAGGTCACAGTGACCTTGGACAACCAACTCAGTTTATCCTTACGTCCAAGTGGACGTTTGTGCCAGATGGGACGATGAACGGACGGACAGCCACGGCTATCGCTGGCACAGAGGCATAAAAACTGCTCATTCATGACTTTTACATCTACATTTATTCTTTTGACAGACACTTCTGTCCAATGCAAGTGAGGTACGAGCCAAGCCTCAGTAGACCAAGGACAAGCCTTCGAGGACAAGTCCTGCAACCCTCCACACAGCTCCACGTTCGGTGAAGGAACACATTTCGTTTTTATGCCTTTTTTTCTTTTGTACACATGACAGCCTCCATATGGTGAAAACAACTTCAGATTGGCTGCTTGCACCTCTTTAACTTCATGTAGAGGATATATAAACTGGAGCCGCTACTTTGACAACTAGTTTGTAGCCATTGTATGCCATAATGTCGATAAAAATAAAGAAATGTAAGAGACGTGCTTCTATTGAAACTATAAGAGGGGCAGACAGCCAAGCTGAAGGTATTTGAACAGGATTTTCACCATATGGACGCTGTTGTGTCCTAAAGTGCATTCGGAAGCACAGAATAAGATACTTGAGTTTGACAAAAGGTCCAAGTTCCACAATTTTAGTTGGCAATAATTGTAGCCCATGTCAAATAGTGATAAACGTGATGTGCGCAGCAATTTGACTTTGACTTCTGTCCTCAGCACATCAGTACTAAGGGACTGAGCCTAACCTCCATTATAAGGGGGGGGGACATCCTGAACACAAGCTCAATCTGCCAAAGAAAGGTAACAGGTAATGTTGCTTTATGGAGCAGCCTCATCATACATAACCTTAAAAGTGGTCGACAGTGTCGCACGATCAGTTCTTAGTTAACTTCCTATATTCACACCCAAGATAAATCCCTTTGAGCCAAGTCTTGTTGAAGTTGTGAAGTTCTTTGTGACCGGTGTAAGCAGGGATCGAGAGGACACAGAAGTGCTCCCTCCAGTCTCAAAGTTAACAATGTGACATGGAAGCTCCCTCGTCTTGCTCAGGGCATTGCTTGCAATGCCGTAATTTCCTTTCTACTATACTGCTGCCTTGGAAAAAAGCTCCCCCTAACTCAGGGTCACCCTATGAGGAGAACATTTACGGCTGAGCTGTGTTGCAACAGGGCTTCCAAAACCCTAGCGTGTGAAGATATTTGGTGTTTGTGAATGTGGGGAAGAAAATGCTGGAAAACTCCTCCAATAAAAATGTGAACCCTTGCAGAGACAGATTGAAATTGAGTGAAGAAGTGGAAACGCAAAGTTTGAAAGAAAGCCTAACCTGAGGTAGAAGACTGACTTAGTTGTACGCTCCTGGTAGACAAACATGTTCTTCCTGTTGACCACGCAGAAAGAGTTCAGCACAGAGCGCAGGGCCTGGATCGCTGCGATAGGGAGACAAAACGTATGTTGACAGGTTCAGCATGTCTGAAAAAGAAATCTATTCATTATGGGTAGCAGATCATCGCTATATTAAAAACACAATACAGTGAAAACAAGTCTCTCTCGTTGAGCCAGGGATCAGCCAGTCACAAGCTGGTCCAACTGAAAGGCCACTTACTTACAACCTCAGGTGTACCACTGTATTTATTTTGCAGGCCGTGTAGATTCCTAATAAAGACGTGCAACTGTAATCTCTTCTAATTAAAAGGGGGATCCAGAGACAGAGTCTAACACTTCAGGTTACTAAACTGCAATTCATTTCTCACATAACCTCGAAAGCCTCCTGGTTGCAGCGTATCAGCTCAGCTGAACATGCAGCATTTTGAAAAATGTCTACAGGTAAGCAAACACTTTAAAATGCTAACAAGGAGTAATATTGTGCCGTCTCCTATCATAAAGACTCCTTAGCCCTAGCATCAAGTTATTATTAATTCTAGCTTAGCCTCTGGCACCGTCCCCGCATGTCTTAAACATGCAGTCGTCCAGCCTCTGCTCAAAAATCATAACCGTGATGTTAAATGTTGAAATAACTATCGGCCCATCTCTAAATTGTCATTTATTTCTAAAAAAATGGAGAACATTACCCTGTCACAACTGCAACCCTTCCTTAGTACCTGCGAGATTCTTGATCCATCTCAATCAGGGTTGAAAGCCCTCCACAGCACGGTTAAAGGTGACAAACGATCTGCCACTCTCTACTGACTCCGGGGAAAAGGCCATTCCTAGAGCGTAGTGCTGTCAAACAGTGGGTTGGTATTAAGGGTACAGCACTTAACTGGTTCATAGCACATTCTCTGTGGCTACGGGCCAGTTTTCATCTTCCTAGTCACCCATGGGGTCCCTCAGGGATCCATCCTGGGGCCGGTTCCTTTCTGCCTGTACATGCTTCCTCTTGGTAATATTATTAGGAAGTAAAACATCTCCTGTCCCTTCTACCTCGATCATTACCTCCCACTAAAATCTAGGGATTCCCTACAACCTCGCCTGGACTGTTTCGAGGACATTAAAAGGCTGGATGGCAAATAATTCCCTTCAGCTAAACAGTGATAAAACAAAGTAATTTTCTTTGGTCCCTCTAAGTCCAGAAGCCACCTCACCAGTGTGCTAGGCCACCTCACCCCGTATGTGAAAGCGCATGCAAATAACCTGAGTGTTATCTTCGATGGTGAGCTCTTTCGGGATAAAAAGATCGGTTCTGTTGTTAAAACTAATTATTACCAGCGAAGAACCATTTCCAAACCCCGGCCTATTTGGTCTTTCCACAACATGGGAAGCGTAATCCATGCCTCCCTTACATCCCGACTGTATTATTGTAATTCCCTTTACGTAGGCTTTCCCCAGTCTTCATTAACTCGCCTGCAGTTGGTCCAAAATGCAGCTGCATGAGTGATGACTGGTACCAAAAAGCGGGGGCACACCACCCCAGTCCTAGCCTCCCTGTCCATTTTAGAATGAAATTTTAAATTTTGCTGATTACAATCAAGGCTCTTATTGGTCAGGCCGCACCTTCATTCACAGACCTTATTCCCTGGCACTCAGCTCCTTGGTCTCTTAGATCGGTCAACAAATATCACGTATGTCTCACGATTTCTGACTAAAAGGTGACAGAGCCTTTGCAGTTGCTGCTCCACGATTGTGGAACCAGCTGCCGTTAGATAGCAGATGTGCCCCCTCCAACTCGGCTGTTAAATCTAGACTGGAGGCTTGCTCTTATTCGTTGGCCTTTTTGCTCCACTAATCCTAGGTCTCTTAGGTCTGTCGCTAATCTTTATTCGGTTGTCATGTCTATAACTCTGTATTTTGTCCCTTCTTTATTGTTGGCCTGCTTGTCTGTGCTTTTCTCCTTGCTTTAAATTGTAATGTTCTCGTGTACACTACTTCAGTCGGCTTTTTCATAAAGACGCTATCATGTTGCTTATCCATGTAATTGCTTAAGTGTGCCACAGTACTGTAAATAAATTATGATGGATTCCACATGCCGATACAGGGTGTGGGTGATGTTGGATGTTTTTTCTCTCTTTTCACCACCTCATCAGGGCTCACACCCTAAGGAAAGGCCATGGCCCTCACACCGTAGGTCCGACCATTAAAGTCCACCATGATGGATGCTTTGCTAATTGGCATAATGTGAAAAACAGTAAAACGACAGCTACTTTTTGAAGTTTGACTCTATCAACACCAAATTTGGCATGCAGCACTGAGATGCACGTTTCTATTATAAATGGGCAAGTTCTGGCAAAAAAACATGGCCGCCATCAACCAAAATATCTTCCATGTCCAGAACTCATTAACCATTTGTCCAATCACAACAAAAATGTACGGACATTTTATAAAGTAAATCATTTATTCAGAGTCATCTACAGCCGTTCTACAAAGTAAGTAAATAAACTGTAATAATCATATTACAGTTATATACATAATAACTACCACCTTGCACAGATTTGATGAGTCATCGGGGGGGGGGGTCAACCCATCTATAGGAACATGGCTTTTATATAAAACCAAGCGTCCAGACCACTCACCCCTGGAAACCCCCATGTTGGGCCCCATCTTGAGGCGTGGGTGAATGTGGATGATGGTACTCCACATCACGTCACAGGCAAAATGTCCGGGGATGAACTGCATGGTGGCTGCCAGGTAGTCTCTGGCCTGGTAGCTCTCCTCGGTGTTGTAATCTGTGTGGTTAGGGTCAGAGCTATAAGGGCACAACGTCGTAGAGCGGACATTAAAGTGTCACGTCAGAGAAGAAATGGAAAAAGGTCTGTTCACACAAATTATAAAAAAAAGAAATATTCCTTTCACCTCCACTACCTTGTATTGGGATGCAATCAGAAATCTCTAAGCCTGAACAAATCCAAGCAAAACCATAGGCCTGTTCTTCTGCCCTACCATCGGAGGTGTTGAGCCTCTGCCTGTAGAGAGACTCGTTCTTCCAGATGTCTTCTTCACTCTCAGCCACCAGCAGAGAGTTACACACATGGCTGTCGTGGAGGTCCTGCAGCAGCATACGCTACGCACGCGCACACACACACACACACAGAGACAGCAGTCACTGGGCAGCAGGCCACACATACTCGACACTGTATATATTTTAGCATTCGTCTGCGATGGCGTTTGTGGAGGGCTGCAGTAGCTACCTGATTGACTATTCTGCAGATTTCACCTATCTTCCTGATCACCATTTGATGCAGTTGTAAGTATTCCGGCAGCTCCAGATCTTCTTCCTTCTTCTCCAGCTCCTCAGCACTGGCCTCTTTTCTTTCTGTGAGGCACCTGCGATAAGAAACGGATGGCATCTGAGAATGCGACCCAGGAATGGGGCTGAAAGTCTGACTGGGGCTTAATTACTCTCATCAGAGTTTTAACGAAGCGTCCTACATACACTCGGCAGGGAGAAGACCGTTAGTTAATCAGGAGGTCCCATAGTTTATCATAGCAGCTGAATACAGGGTGACTTTCCAGAAACACGATACAATTCTTTCACTTCTAAGCCTAAAAGAACAAGCAAAACGTGTCATTGTATTCTGGACAAGTTAAAGAGGACGTCCTACTCTGAAATGCTACAGGCTGCTGAATCAGTGTTAAATAAAACATGGCAGGAATCACCTGTGGGGTTCAGAGCATTTCTGAGGTTTGTCTGACCTGGAATGGGAGTAGACCTTCACTCTGTCCTGGTGGATCTTAACTATTAGCCAGAAGTCAGGCATCAGTGGAGACTGACACTCCTGTTCATCCAGGGTGGGGCTCTCACACTCCGAGTCACTGCTGCCACCATCATAACCTTCAAACACGCAGAGGCCACAAAGCATTCCAGGGTCATCGTTTAAGTCACATAAAGACGTTCGGTGCTAAACGGACTGCATTTATACAGTGCTATTTCTAGTCCCCCGACCACTCCGAGCGCTTTACACTGCGTGTGAGCATTCACATGCCCTCGGGAGCATCAGGCAGGGTGGGGGGAGCCGGGGATCGACCCGCTCCGCCTACAGGCCACAGCAACAGCACGAATGAAAAACGTCTCATCTCAGAGCGAAGTCTTTCAAACTGTAATTGAGTATCAAGCAGTACAGTCAGTGGTGTTCCACAAGGCTCACTACTAGGGCTGCAGTTAGGGCGACTAACTACAAATGGAATTTGGATACTGAAGCACTCAAAAGGTGATTTTATGCAGAGCTTTGATTCTGTTACGGTTGCAGTCACTTTAGCAGGTTCCATTGCTGGCTCTAAATGTACACAATTAGAGCCATAGATGTTTTTCACAGAGATGAACTGCAAAACGCTCCGTCTACATCGATGTCAGTTTTGGACTATAATGAAGGCATTTCCGAGCAGCTTTCTGGCATATTAAAATCCCGAGATGAAATGAATCATTTTGTCTTGAGCTTTACCCCCAGCAGATCTAGCAGTATGATAACTGCAACGCCCTGTGTCCCTCTGGCAGTAATGTGTTATACTGCGAGAGTGGTTCACATCCTTTTCTCCTCTTCATTCTAAGCGTGGTACAGAGGCTCTCTGGCCGCATTCAACGCTTTATTAGAGCTTTTTCTACCCGACTTGCCCTTTATTTTAACAGTGCGTATGTTATTAAAATGTTAGCTAAATTCACATCTGACCCTTCAGTTTAGGACTTCACAAGAGGGCTACGTATACTGTACTTGATCATTCTCTTATATTATACACTCACAATAGGAAAGCGATATCGTGTCAGTCATCTATTATAGCTTGGGTGTTTTAACATCTTTCCACCCTTTGACAGAAAATGTAATGATGTGAATTGCTCACAAGGTGAAGCGGTTTAACAGAGCAAGACTATATATTGGAAGTGTGTATCAGCAGCTGCATGGTGCTCAGTTCGAGCCAAGCCGGAGAGTTCGAGCTGCAAACCGGTTTTGCAACTCAGTCAAATGCACAAAGGGTCTATTTACATTTGAAGCTGGACCAGCAGAATTCATTAGAGGGGTTCATTCCCAGCGAGAAGACAGACGAGGCACTCTTTAAGCTTGATTGCATGACAGCCTTCTGGTTACATGTTCCTACAGTGGAAATCCAGTTTGATCTCAAGTGCTTTGACTGGGCACTGGACCTGCATTATATGGGTCGCTTTCATGTTGTAGGTCTGTAAGGATTTCTACCCAGCCAGCTCCTTCTTCAAACCTCTGCTGGGCGACTTGGAGCAGCACTTACCCTGCATGTCTGAGTCCAGGCTGCCCTGGCTGGAGACGACACTCTGGACTCGGCTCGGCCGGAGCTTGCCACAGCCTGAGGAAAGACAATTTGACGTTTCTGTCAGGAGAGTCCGAGTCAGCGGGATCCCAGTCACAAATCAAAGCCTTAAGGCAGAGCAGGGAGCAGCTCTGCCAGATCACACACACCCTCAATAAACACTGAAGTCTGGCCTGGAGGGAGATTTGGGGCACATTTGTAACCACTTCTTCATTGAAATCGTTACCACCCCATTACTCTTTAGCTGCTGTTCAATGGGAAGTACACTGTATGTTAAAGCTGATTCCCTGCATGTCTTGTGGTAAGAGGGGGAACCCTTTCAACTAAAGGCCAAGTGGATTTAGAACATTTAATAGTTGGAAATGAGATGCGAGGCCCTTTCACCTGTCCTTCCTGTGCCAGGATTACAGCACCCAGTGGGCACAAGCAGTTTCTGGACCTTCTATGAAGCCTTTAGTTCTTTCTTCCAGAGAATTTGGTTTGATCAAAATGACCTTTACCAGGCGGAGAATGTAGTAGTGATGTAGTAATGGAATCAGTGCCACATTTGCCTCTGTAACCATTAATGCATCATATCTGGTTCAGTCCACATGCACAGGATCCTCTGTCCTCACAGCGGAGCTCGTATTAATTCTTAACATGTATTTAACATATCAGGTACTTAGGGAAACCTTTGTTCTGTGTGCCCACGCCCACGCCACCGACATCCCATCTCTTCTGTGTACCAGCTCCCTGGTGTCTCCACCCACCTCCAGCTGCTATTTGGCTGACACTCAGAGAGAGACTGGACACGAGTGACAGCTGAGTGCAGGTGGATCAATGCTTACTGACGGACGCACTGTGCACAGTCCATTGCAACACAGGTCCAAAGAGTAACAAACACACGGGTGTGTGCTGTAACTAAGGCTTACTGTCACATTCTGCTAATACCTCAGCTTGTTTCAGAAAACAGTGAAAAAGAGGGCATGGTGAAAAAGCTTCATCTGTCTGCCCAACAGTCCAACACCAAGGATTCAGTCCGCAGTAACAGAAAACAGGCTGGAACCAGAGTTGGACGCGTTACTTAAATGCCAAATAAGCAATCATGAAAACTCTTTTTCTTTTGTTTGACTATGTGCTTAACGGACTGCTACAGCTCATGAAAACATGTTAGCAGATATTAAAACGCACTTATTTCACTGGTAGCAGAAAATGTCATTGAGGTTAGGAGCCCACGGTGATGCCGGACTCGTGTAGTGTTATCATCCCCCCTGCAGTGCCTGATAACTACTGTGGGACGCCATAATCCGCCACTATGACGAGGCTCTTCCACACTCACTGTGAGAGGCCGACTGCACGGACTCAGCCAGGCTGACACTGGACGGTGTCTTGGGGGGTGAGGAGGGCTCTGTGCAGCGTTCAGCCTGTAGCTGGAGGGTACTGGGATGACCTCTGTCCCCCAGCATGCTAACTGAGCTCTGAGAAACAGCGTCATGCGCCTCAGGCTTCAGGGCTTCTGCAGCTGTGTCGCTGGGCGCGTCAGCAGCAACGCCGATGGACCTCTTGTCTTCACTCTGCAGGTGGACAGAGTGCACGGAAAAATAAGTACAGCCTGTTCAAATCCTGTTGCTTGGAAACACACACACACAAACGGATCACGAAGAGCATGAATCTAAGGGCACTGATGATGACGTGGCAGTCGTCCTGACAGCTTGCTGGAGCTCCATTTATATTGCTTATATGGATCCCACACTGTTTGCTAACTTTACCACGGGGTGTCACTGGACACCGCAATCAAAATAAAGCTGAACCCTGAGAACGATGCTAAACGTGGGCATCAAGTGCTTAGTGATTGTCCCTCTGCACATCACCTCGCTGTCTGCCTCCGTCGCCTGAGCCTCTGCCATCGCCCGCTCCACCTGTGCCGCGGCGCTGAAGGCGGCGCCCTCAGACAGCCTCTTGGTGGCGTGAATCCTCTGAGGGTGCAGTCTGCTCAGGGACACGTAGTAGAAGCTGTCCTGTTCTCCATTCAACACGTAGCCAGAGAACGCCATCCTGCGGAACTCCTGCGGGCGCAGACGTTATCACATCACAGGTCACAACCATTCGTCCTAACGCTGCGTCCGAGCACGCTACGACCGTGTAATGGGCTCTACCAGGGCGCAGAGTGCTCACTTACAGGGCCGAGAACGGACAAGTGGTTTGTTTGTAAGAAGCCATCATACATCGTTCAACACATGGAGCGTCCTACCTCAGCATCAGAATACAGCACCTTTTCAAAAAGCAGGCGTGAAAAGGCTGGTCCTCAAAGAATGCTGCGTCAAACAAATATGAAGGGCGGTGCAAGAAGCTGGACAGGAATGGCTCACATGCTAAACGTAGCACCGTTTTCAAGCTAAATGACAAACGTGTTCATTCTCGGCACGAGTGGTTACCTGCGCTACTGAGAAACACACCAACCCATGGGCCCAAAACCATCTGGGACGGACTAGTGACAGAAAACATTTGATCACGTGCAGGAGGCCACCCATATACACATGACAGAGGTGCAGGAGGCGTTGTCTAGAGGAGAAGCTCAGTGAGATCAGGAAACCGGAACAGAA
Source organism: Coreoperca whiteheadi (assembly GCA_011952105.1). Lineage (NCBI taxonomy): Eukaryota > Metazoa > Chordata > Actinopteri > Centrarchiformes > Sinipercidae > Coreoperca > Coreoperca whiteheadi. The sequence goes on from CM022489.1 coordinate 31,315,423, forward strand.
CGGAGTGTGTGTGTGTGTGTGTGTGTGTGTGCGTGCGTGCGTCCTTGCCTCTTTGAATTTTTCCAGGGACTGCTCAGGCCCAAAGACAAACTGCAGCGGGACATCTTCACAGTGACAGTGCGGCCGCCCGCTGGAGCGCACCACGTGCTCCGCTACTCTCTGCAGCGTGGCCGGGCCCACGACCCGGGAGTGACGCAGAGCCGAGACGATCTCGTCCTCCAGCAGCCAGCGGATCTGAAACACGCAGAGAGCCAAACCGAGAAAGGCTCGTCACTGCCGTGTGTGCGTGTGCGGACGTCACGAACAAACACAGCCCTGACATCAATAAGACTTTGAGACCGAAGCGTGCAAGCGGCTTCCAGCAGCTTCCACGATGCCCACGTTCAGCAAACAGTAGTAGTAGTTTCATTATTTATTTCCATTTTGGAATTGGACTAAAACGTGGAAAATGTTACTCCATATTCTAACCCACGTATGGTGTTCAGGACACGTTCGGCCTGTGTATCAGGGGGAAGTGTGGATGACCGGACCGGCTTGGGATATACTGCATATTTGGCCGATGCTACTGCGGGAAGACACCCTCTTCCAGATGTTGTATTTACTATTTGTTGTATTGGCTGGTTGCGCTGCTGCTTTGAAAACTCCCATTTCCAAGAAGAGGACTCACCTCGTCCATTGTAGCCAGAATTGCCAACTTGTGAGGGACGGGGAGTTTGGACAAGGGATCACCAGAGACCCTGATGGAAGACAAGACCGATATCAGGTTACTGACAGAGTCAGTGAGAGAAAGGCCCTGCAGAACACGCATATATGTGTTGAGCAAACACACCCATCAACAGCGGCTCCCCTCAGACTGTCCAACATGGCCATGAGCTCCTCATCGGAGCGATAGGACGAGGGCTGTCCTGGCGAGCGATTCAGGGACACGCTGCTCTCTGAAGTGTACCTGCACACAAACAGGACATCTGGCACATTTACACTGTGGAGCGCTTGGTTAGGTCCACGCCGTGCACGGCTTAATAGCAACTTTAGCACAACTTGTTTTCCTGTTTTACCTTTTCTAAAGTTACTCTGTGGAGGATGTGCCTGGGATTATAACCGATGATATAAATCCGTTTTTGTTGATTCTACCACTAGATGGTGCCAAAGTAAAAGGAAAGGTCACCCTACACACACTGATTTTAGACGGAGTTAAACCTAAAGGTACCTCGTGGAGCAATGTGCTTCAAGCAGATCCTTGTATCTCGTGCACAACCCCCAAATCCCGCCATTGGTTTCACGCTACGGCTGCAACTAACAAATCAGGCGTCTTATTTCCTCCATCATTCAGTCAGTGCAACTGAAGAAGAGTGAAGAAGTGCCCACTGCAGTGCCTCACAGCCCCAAACGTTCCGTTTACTATGGCATTAAACAGAGAAGAAAGCAACAAATCCTCACACTGGAGAAGCTGCACTCAGACCATTATTGGCGTTTTGGATTGAAAAGTGCTGAAATTATTAATAAATTAGCAAAATAGTTGCCAATTCATTTTCTGATCGACTAATCGTTTTAGCTCTCTATTCACGCTGACTGACAGCTGGTGGCTGTGACACACCAGCAGTGTGCTAACAACGCAAGAACGCCAGTTCAGCCAGTTTTGTCAGGCCGCAATGATGCACAACTAACAGAACTGTTTGTTTAAGAGGAAGCGCCACAGAGTAGCTTTAATGCTGCAACGTGGTCAGGGAGTTAGAAGGAACTGAAATCAAGCATACCATGTCCAAAACCGAAACCAAACCCCTTCTGCTCACCTGTTATGATGGAAATCAGCCATGACTTCGATCTCCACGGGTAGCGTCAGGACAAAAATATCTAGTGTGACTGAGAGCTCGTCCAAATCCACGGTCTGCAGGCCCTCAGCATCCTCCAGGCAGGAAATAATCTCACCTGCAACCACGACAAAGCAATAGTCTCAGTGGTCCCATTTCAGCGCTGCAGCCAAACAACAGTCATTTAGTAAAAGAGGCAAGATGGAATGCGCACACTTGATGAAAGAAAGAAGGCTTTTTCTTCAGAATCTGAACTACCTTTTGAAAATTGGAAAAAATGCAGGCCTGCTTTAATATGGGAGGAGCCCAGAGAGCCCAACCAGACTGTGTGTCCCTGTTCTGCGGAAGTGAAGAAACAACCCGAGCTGTACTCACCGAGGCACGTAGGCAGCGTTCGTACGGGCATGGAGCCATGGCAGCTTTTCATATTGACGGAACAAGTGACATGAACAAACAGCGGCGGCAGGTCCAGCTGCGGCCCCTCGGGCTCCAGCAGCGAGTCTCCCTCCAGGATGCTGAAGGAGTCCTGGTCCTGGTCCTGGTCCTGGTTGACGGTGTTGGAGTCTGACAGGGACTGGTCTTCACGCTCTCTGTGGGAGCCCGGGGGCTCCTCGTACTCCACCACCAAGTCTGTGTCGCTCTCGGTCATGATGCAGCAGCCCGACACGTTTTCTACACACACATAATAAGCGGGTCAGTATCACAGCGCTGGAGGGGTGGCACCGAATGCCAAGTGGCCGCGCCACATTGAGACTGGATTCAGAGACAGGCCGGGGAAGGTGGAGGAGACGTCGAGGCAGGAGACAATCTTCCCTCCCCCCAGACATCGTGATGTCAGGGCTGCCCTCGTGCATCCTAAGACAATGCGAGGAGCCGGGGACAGGCGGAATGGACGGACGGCAAACGGATGTGCGTGATCCTGGAAGGCAGAGCGGAGGAGCTGTCTGAGTTCTGGGTGAATAGGAACGTGAATGTGGCGGTCTGTGGAGGTGAACCACTCTCCTGCAGTGGTGGACATCGATTGTACGAAACGTGAGCACTTTTAGCTGCGTGTTCAACCTCCTCGGGTCTCGTATATGGCCTGAATGAATTTGAACTTTGGTGTCAGAAAATGTGTGGAGTGAAACCCATCGTTCTGGGTAGCCGGTAGCCGGTTCTGTTCTAGATTCTTGGGATCTCTAGCGAACCAGCCACCGGCTCTGAGCAGAACCACTGCGTCACCAACAGAGGGCGTCGCACAATACCTGACGTCACGGGACGACGAGGGGGGACATCAAACGGCCAGACAGGGCTACGGTGACCTACAGCCAGACTCTTGGAGCACAACTCAAGGCCATCGCCCACGTTCACCCATCATTCTAGCAGGCGTATTATCACTAATGCAACCAGACAAACAAGTGGCTAGCCAGTCAGGCTAACCCAACCTGCTGCAAAGCCTGTTCGCCTCAAGTGTAGCCAGGTAATCAAAGTGAGAACTGCGGCTGGAACCTCCGGCAATATCTCGGCAGAGAGATAAAGACCAACGGTCGGCTAGAAAATCCAGACGAGAGCGTGGACCAACCGCTGCACGAGCCCGGAACGTCTGGCAGCCGGAGGACTGAAATGGCAAAACAAACGGTTGAAGGCAGTCAGTGTAGCTGGGGAGGGAGCCAGCGCAAGACCCTCGAAAACCTCCCCTTAGGAAAGAAAGGAGGCGTGGGATAGCTCGCCAACCACAGCCTTAAAGGGCGACATGAAGTCACAGGCTGAAGGACAAACGCCAAAGCACCCAGAATGTGCTTACCTGTCCTGGACCTGCAGTCGGAGCTCAGAAAGGAAACACGGGTCTATGGAGAGACTGGCCTGTGGTGAGCGCCGGGCTAACGGCGGGCTGCAGGCCGCCGCGTGGCTTTAGAGCCGGGACGCCCAGGCGGTTTGTTTACTGCCACTGGCGGTGGGGACGGGGAGAAACAGAGCTGAACTCTACCTGGCCGATTACCGTAACGTTACGCTTGCCTGCTGCTGCTTTCACAACGGCGAATGCAGCCCAAGGAAGCTTTCTGAAACATTCCGAGGCCGAAACGAGATCTTACAGCTGTAATATGCGGCGGATGCTGTTTTGTAGCGTTGTCGTTGCTCTGTGAAGCCGAATAATAATAATTGAAAGTATTTTGGCGGGATCCTCACCGTCCTCAGTAGCTGGCTCAGCCTCGGACGCCAGCTCCACGCTGGGTCTCCTCCCTGTCTCACCATCGTCGGACTCCTCCTGAGGAGACAAACCACAGTGCTGATCAACAGCAGCATCCACGCGGGGATGTGAGAGAGGTCGAGACCATGCAGCACTCCCCCTCAGACATCACTCCTTCAGCTCTTAGGGCCCTGTCCCGTTCTTGTTACCCCCGAAGCATTTGCTTTGCCTCTATGTGATCTCTAAAGCTAATTCTTCTCGCAGACGACGCCGAGATATGAAAGCAAAGTCAGACACGATAACAACGGGACTGTCAACTCACCTCTTTCTTGGATGACGGCGGGCAGTAGAAGTAGTAGAGTGGATTAGAGGGCACGGTTCTGAAATACTGCGACACGATCTCCATGAACTTATCCTGTCGAATGATCATGTTGAAATTTGAAAGAGTTTCACTTTGTTGGCTTGTTAGCTCACGTGCGCATTCATTACTCAGAGGAGAGGCTGTGATTAACAGGAATAACAAGGTCTGCTTGAAACATGTGAAATTAAGAGCGGGAGATGAATCTGTAAGGCTTCAGACAATACCTGTATTATTCTGTGCAGATCTGGATACAACTCACACTTGGGCTGTGTCTGCAGCGGGGCCAGAGGGAACGCTGGGATCCTGGCTGTCTTGGCCTCATCCAGGATCAGTGGAGACGAGGGAGCCGAGGACTTCCCTCTAGGTTCAGCTTCACTGGCCTCGTCCATTTCAATACTATTGCCAGCAATATCACAACATCAGTAATTCTATTAGCTCATGGGAAACGTAGAAATGGGCGCTGCCCGTAGACCCCGGTGCAGTGAAAGCATCGCTTGACTTTCTTTAAAGTCATCACTGATTGCAACTGATCAGAAAAAAAAACAACTGTCAACCGCCAAGGTATATTTACGCCACACCACGATCACGGGCGTGAGCAGACGCCACAGTGGGATTGGATCTTTACCGACTTAATAGCACCATTGCGTGGGCAAATGACATTACGTGACTTGCGGCCTTCATCGATGTGACTGTGAATGAAGACCAGTCCACCAGTCACCAGTTGACTGCGTGCAGCCCTGATATGCCTGAAGAGCATCACGCAAATCTGAACAAGTTAGAGGAGTCATGTGCCCATTCACAAAACCTCAAAGGGGAGCTACAAAAGGAAGAACAGGAATCACAGCTCCCTTTTGTGTTGTCAGAGCCATTCTCACTGCAGGCCTTCCTCCGGAGGAAATGAGGGAGAGAGAACTGATAAAATGACTGGTGACATCATAATCCTCGAATCACACGGCATGTGGCGAGATATCCTTGGTGCAAGAAAAATACAAAACTTTCAAATGAATGGACATACAACGCTGATTCAAAAGGAGTCTTGCACCACCTTCCAATCGAAAGCGACAGTAAAAATGTCCCTTCACTTCAGTGATAAGGTGGTCGCCATAGGTTCAGAAGACACGAAGGGGCAACAAAGGGTCATTATAGGCATGTATAATGTGTCATTCAAATACTCATTCTGTAGTAAAACACTGTTCATAGAACAGTGGCCTGAGGGGACACATATCCCTGACATACACACAGCTTTTCATGCCATGTGGACACAAAGATCCAATCAGAAACATAATCACCTAGGCTAGGACCGTCTGTGTCCGAGGCACGTAGAGGGAAATTAAGAGGCTACAATGATATGAGGCTCGTCAGGTATTTGAGGAGGACCTGCTGCAGGTCACAGCGCTGCTAATAAAGTCTCAGGGAGCTGTGTGCACGTACTCCTTGGTATTGCAATTTTATATGCAAACCTGAACACTAGTTATCATGTCTGAATTCTCTCTACTGCTGTTTGTCACACCCTGTCCAGTGTCCACTCGTCATTGGTTTAGGCCTATGACATGAACTATGAAGTTGTAAATGGTGGTTATGTTAAAGATGGATGTCTCACCTGGACGAGGAGGCCCTGGCAGCCCTGTCGTCTGGTCGGTCCTCCACCTCTCCGATGATAAAGGTGGCAGGGCTCCTTGAAGGTTTTGGTTTCCCTTCCCCCCTGAAGACTCTGATGTGTCCACAGAGGGTCTGCAGGAAGGAGGTGACGTCAATCTCCTGCAGGGACTCCTCACAGTAGTCCATGGCCATGAGGACATCCTGGGAACTGATGCTGTTGGACTGCTGCAGGCTGCGGTACACACCTGAGGGACACCGTGAGCAAATCGCTGACTGGCGATCACTTCCTATTTAATCAAGGAGTTCTAGTGTAAATACTTGACTGGGCACTTCCGTACTGTACCAGAAGAGAATGATGGTGGCAGATATACTGCTTGAATTTTACGGTTGTTGTGAAAGATTTCTTTGGGGGGTAATTTGGCTTTTATTGGAAACGGGAGGAGGGGGGGGTATGACATGCAACAAAGGTCCCATTGCAGTTATGTGGCGCGCGCTCTAACCACTCGGCTACCAAGGTTACTTGTGAATGGGACTCAAAGAAACGGTTCCTGGTTAAACAGATCCCGTGAGTGCGTGCATGCTGGTGGAGGGGGGTCACCTTTGACGTAGCTCTGGTGGTAGTGCTCTTGCAGCAGGCTGCAGTAGTTGGCCAGCTCCTTGTGTTTGTGCGGCTGAGCCAGGATGTCGGTCCAGGGCGACGGACTGCTGCGGTCCTGAGACAGCGACCTACCGGCAAATGAACATGCTCCGTTAGAAGGACTAATGAAGGACCGGCTGAAGCCACATGGACTGTAACTTCTTCCAACAGATTCATGTTTATCCACCTGACTGTAAAAACCCAACGTCCGCTGAAAACACAGAGAATCCCGTTCCACATATAGACAGCTTTAGCCCAGATCTCCATGACAGAAAGCAAAGTCGAAGAAGCCAACAGCCAGTGAGGGACAGCTGGACCGCCACAGCATTTTGAAGCTCCGTATACATGAAACAGACCTTGAAGGTGGCGCTGTTGCAAGTGTTTAGGTCCATGTCACAGCAAGCTGGAAAAGGTCACGCGAGACAAACTGCTGCAACACACACACCCACCTGAGAGCTGCAGCAAGTACAGCTCGACCTGCAGCACAACACACGCCGCAGCAGCCGTCCACGTATGGTGGGAACCGTTCGGACTGCACACGCCTTACTTTTGGAAGAAACTCATTTCGGTTCCTACAGTTGTGGATGAACGGCAGGCACCACGTGCAGATGTATGCAGTCTGAGGGGTGCCGCCACAACAAATAGAGTCTTCCAGTGGTAAATGATTAGTTTTACAGCTTAAAAAGTTAAAGTTATTTGTTACATTTCTTCGGAATTTAAATGACACATTGTAATACTCAACATTAAATTAAAAATAGATTTTTTTTTTAAATCATTAAATTGGCCAAATAATAATTTGGTTTATTTGGTGTCTGCCTATCATATTCCATCGTACAAATAAAGCAGGAGCCAGTTACCTTTTCAGCTCCTGATTTAATGTTCATTTAAGAAAGGTTCTCCTTAAAACGTGGGGTATGCGATTCAGGAGAAATCCAACACCATGATACAGAGCAATCAATGACCGCAAGAAACGTAACTAATGTTAGCTAGGCTGTGGGTTAGCTTAGCTAGGCTGTGGGTTAGCAGGCTGGCCCTGCAGTAGCTGCTGCTAAGCTAACAGCCAGAGAGGACGAGAGGTTTCCCAGACAGAGATGCTCACAGCTCTCCTGCCGCTACAGCTAACGTCACAACCACAGCACGTCTTGGCTAACTAGAAAGGCAGCTGAACGTCGGCGGGCGAGTCCTTTAACGCTAGCTGGCACACACGTCACGGCTGGAATGGTGCTGTGTGGCCACTTTGTTAGTTTCCCGTTTACAGAGCCAGGGCGGAGTACAAACCCCGGAGTTTCATTCAGCGCACAGACTGAACGGCCAGCTAGATTCACTGAATCTGACCAAAAGTCGTGCGTTGGATTATGAATGGCATACCGCACCCTTAAACTTAAAAGACAAATAAAGTAACATTAAAAAGCCTTCTTGATCTTTTTAAAAATCGATCAAATTAAACTGGAAAAGCCTATAAGTATTCTGGTGGCACACTCCAGACACATCACCATCATCTGCCAGTGAAGGAAAAACCGACATCAAATGACAGAAGGAAGAGCTGCGAGAAAGCACAACGGTTCCCAAATGAAAATGTGTCCAGAGGAGAAAGGATCCCTCTGTGCTGTAACGGGATGCTGTTGCCGGGGTTTCAACAGCAGAATGCATCGGATATGTTGAAGACTCAATTATCTGCCACATACCTACTGTAATTACAATACCTTTCCAGAACTTCTTTAACCCTCAATAACATAGTAACATAGCATGTAATGTGCCTACAGTAAAGTTTTCTTTCTGTGGGGCTCGCACGTTTGCTTTCGGCATAGATGGATGGATCAGTAAGTGGTATTTTAGTATGATTTCTATAGTGTCCTCCTGGATTTTATAACTTGATCCCTGTTTCCTCACCAGTATATGTGGTGCTCCAAATGAAAAGGAAGTCACATATCACGTTGGTTGCAGCTGTCATGGGTGCACTTTGACCACAAAATACAACACGTGGCCATTCCATTAAGGTCCCACGCACAGTACTGGGCACTGTTCTATTGTATTACCAGCGGAGTGCCTTCAAACCAATAGCACTAATATTCCTAGCTGTACCTGTTATTATCAGTGCAACAGAAATTCCCATTGAAAGGAACACTTCATTTGCTCAACGTCACTATCGAAACGCCTGGATGCTGCTCGTTTGTCTTCAGGCAAAAACGTGAGTCTGTGAAACATCATTATCAAAAACGACAAAAGCACTGATTTCTTTGTCCACGTGGGGGAAGACGAACCCCACGACAACATCTGACTAACTATGTTAGGAAACAGTTATGGCGAACAAGCATTGCCGAGCTGAGGGGAGTATGACCTCCTGTGGTGTGACCATTACACACAGTCAACCATTAGACACACTGTTATTATGAAACATTAGCGAGTGTAGCTTTAACGAGCAGAAACCGATAAAGGCGATCTGTGCATTTTCTTGTACAACCAAACCCTAACGGCCCCACACAAGGCCAGCAGCCCTGCCAGCACAAACTGCACAGAGGTTTCCTTTATATCGGACATCAGGTTTCCCGACTTCCTGCTGATGATGACTAAATGACAACGGCAGCAGAAATCTTTCACGGCAAACTGCGTGAACCCATGACTCGTGTGGCCGCTCAGCACCTACTGTGTGTATGTAGCAACGCATGCCTGAGGAGGAAGCACAGACAGGCCTGGGAGAGGAAGATGGCTTTGTAGCCAACAGAATTAGAAATGCAACACTTTCCCACCCCGCAGAAAACAAGCGCGGCCTAAGTTCTCAGAGGCATCCAATGAAAGCTGAGCAGCCCCTCAGCAGAGAGTGAAAGACAGCAGAGAAACAGAATCAAGCAATGCTACCTGAACTTCATCTGCTGATTCATCTCCCAGGAGTCAGCATCTTGAGCTCTATTCTCACGTGTGAAGGCAATCAGAGACACACATGTTAACAACTGGACTGCATCTTACTGCTGACAAAACTCATGAGTCCCACAATGGCTGGGAAATAATTCAATTAAAGGATACCACTTGGCTCTTCTTTATGTAGCTTTGTCCAACCAATATAAATTGTCATTTTCTATTGGTTTACGATAACATTGTACACACCAAGGTAATTGCTGAAATCTGGGAACACAAAGTAGTCACACATCAGACAGACGGTAAGCAAACCAATAGTCTCTCCATGTTATGTTATGTCAGCAACACTTCTACTGCTTGGATGGCCATGAAACTCTCCTGGCTGAAGCCCTAGCACAAAAGATGCTGTGATGTATTAGAAAACATCTGGTTCATTGATAAGAGTCATAAAAAGTGAAGGAAAGATGTCATCTACAACTCCCAGAGTGCATTTGGTACTAAATGTCAACGGTGAGCAGAAGATTAAACTTACACTTACTGCAGTTTGAGGCAGGACACTTTCAGATTCTGTGCTGCAACACTCCGTTCCACCTGACAGATGCCACAAGGCTGCAGGTGTATGAATTAAAACAACTTTTGTTCGAGAAAGAGCTAGAGTAGGATCAAGAAGAGCATTTAAGGGAGGGAGTATTCTCGGGAAGAGGAAGGTCAACTTCAAGTGATTTGTGAAGACAGAAAGGGATTCTGCTGACTTAATTGAGTTCGGTAACTCGTTCCACCACCAAGGAAGTACACAGGAGACGAGTTTGGACTGAGATTTCCTGGAAAAGCACCAAGGGACGCCCCATGTATCGGGGCTGGGTCCTTGCCGCGGGAGCCCAGCTTCGGTTCTGGCCTGTGACCCTTTGCTGAGCGTCGTCCCCTCTCTCTCTCTCTGTCCCTAGTCTTTTGCATCGCTCTTTAGCTATCACTATCACACAATAAATGCCAAAACAAAAATCTTCACAAAAAAGAAGGGGACCAAGCTCGGATCCAGGCGGTACCCCAGAGGAAAGAAAGTGATGCTTGGACTTCACTTCATAACTCGATCATCTCTGGTTGAATTAGTCCATTGCGGGTAAGCATGTAAGCACTAATTTAGTGGCAATATTGCATCTTTATATTATTTTAGCATTAATGTGATGAAATAGCTTGTTTTAAACAGTTCCGCAATTCATTTTACAGGAAAGTAATATATCAAGATACATATGGGAAAAATATCTATAGTGTGATAATGGGATTTCACCTATATGGCCCAATCCAACCCCAAATGAAATGAGGCCTCCAAGCTAGTTTAGGCAGTCAACTCAACTCTAATCATTCCTTTGCTGCTGCCACACCGACACCAAAGCTATGCTGTCACTTGCTGCTACTGCCATTCAAACAGCATTTCAAAAGCCCCACCTTCACTCCTGCATCCCCCTCTTCGCTCTGAGTCTCTCTTCCCGTAGGGGGTAGTTAGTATTTTCTGAGACTAGACGCCAAATATCCACACAAATACTGCTCTACATTCACATATTATCTACTCCACATGAGATAGCTGACTACTTTTTAATGATGCCACTGTGGTCTCAGAAAATACCTTGGTGAGTACAATATTATTATTCCTGATAGGAATGATAGCCAAAACTCCAAAAATAATTGTCTTACTAATTAATGTTGATGACATAGTAAGTTAATAGTAAGTAATAATGCCAAATTTTCCGTGCAAAGATCAATTTAGACTTGCAATTTAGGAATTAGCTGATAGTCAGTATATATCTCAGCTAGCCACTGGAAGCACTGGAAGTGTGCCAATGGAGCTGATCATAGAGCCCGCTGTTTGAAAGACGGTGTCTGGGAAGTGAAAAACCTCACAGCATTGATCAAAATCTAAAAACCATAATCCTGATTTCCACTGTAATTCCTTGAGAACCTTTTCACTTGGGTGCCAGTGTTCCTTCTTTCAATATTTGGACACTGCCTTTGTCTGTCGTCCTGCAGGTGAGCACAGTACCTGAAGAAGATGTCCCTGGGATGGCGGCTGGAGTTGGGGTGTACCAGTTGCTCCTTCAGGTGCTCCAGGGAGCAGTTGTAGACATAGACCGGACACTTTAATTGGCTGCTGTCACTGGTACTCTGCTGAGAAACCTGCCTGCTGAAGCTGATGTGGAAATCTGCCTCCTGTGGTTCAGAGAACTGAACGCCCTCGTTTTCTCCCAGATCTGGAAAAGTTAGAAAAGTAGATATTTTGCCCAAGTCGTTGAGCCCCAGCTGTTGTGAGTAGAACAAACAGTATGTATGTTATGTGGTAACAGTTAACAAGTGTTTGGCCCCTTAACCCATTTTTGACTGGACTGTACCAATTTGATTTTGGCTACAACTCTGGACCAGCGCATTAGACCTGAGGCTGGGGTCCCGGTCTCTGTCGCAGACATTCTGCTTTCCCAGCTGTTCTGGCCCGGGATCAGGGAGTCAGCGGGCCCAGTCTGGCCGTCGGACCGCGGTGAGAGTACTGGGGACCTGGCGGTGAGGTGCCCACTGCTGGAGCTCCTTCGCAGTTTACTGGCCAGACTGAGGCCGGATTCCGACCTCTCCAGCCCACTGGTGGAGCCAGACAGCGAGTCGGCCTGAGATTTGTTGCTGGGAGTCAGAGTGTCGTCCTCCTGCGTGCTGACGTTGCTCTGAGGCTCTGTCGCCAGCCCTGACGCCATCAACATCCGAACATCTGCGAAATAAACACAACATCCACATTTAAGTCTTTCGCAGTATGAAAATGTGGCTGAACAGCTGAGAAGCACATTCAAGTAAGCGAGGTGTACCAGTGAAGGAAGCAGGGAGGAAGGTGAGGAGGATCTGCTGGGAGCTGATGTACTTGGCGTAGCACCTCCACTGTGGCGTGGAGCAGCTGCTCTCCCCCAGCAAGGCCTCTTCATCCACAAGGTCTGCATTACTGAAACTCTGCCAAAGACCGAGAGGACACACGGGTTTATTACTGTACTTGTGAGGACTCATTTACATGTACCTCCCTGGTAGACGTTTAAGGTGAAAAGTCAGCAGGAAGTGTTTCACTGAGTTTCACCGACAGTAGTTCAGCAGCGCAGTACCAGCTGGACTCATTTAGTGAACCAAAAGAGGAGTAGTGTTTGAAGAAAGCTGAAAGCAGCAGAGTGGCGAGTACGACATGACGGTTGTTCTACTGATGGCGTTAGTGCTGTTTAACAGGATTTCAGGATTTATTGATATGAATATGACATATGGTCGCGATGCAGATATCCTTCTGAACTTCATTAGTTCCGCCCGTAGTCTGCTCATGCCAGCTGTATGAGTAGAGAAATAAAATATATATAACAATGAATACATCCACATCTAAAATTGAATCCTGATAATAATGTTCATGAAAACCTACAACATGTATCGCTGGCTTAACAGCTGGTTTCATGGATGGGATTACCTGTAAAGTGCTGGTGGATCCCATCACCTCTTTGCTGCTCCCAGGGGTGTGGAACGACGTCATAGTGTCCGGTCTGTCTGGAGGCCTTACACACTCCTCTGACAAAACACAAGACACAAGAGGCAGGGACTGTGACAGCTGTACCTGATGAAACTGGACAGCAGAGGCCCATGCCATCACCTCCAAGCCCCGTAGGTCTGTTCATGTGGAAGGAAACCTTTCACAAAGTCACATACGTTGGCAGCTGAGGTGCGGCGCAGCGACACGTACTGACCTTTCCGAGCAGGTGAGGAGAAAGGGGCGACGTGGCCGTCCCGCTCTCGCTCCAAGACATGGTGCATGAAGAGGACGTGGTCGCTGTCGCCTACTGGGATCTCTCGGTCACTGAGCTCGTGCTCCAGGCTGCTGTGGAAGAGGCTGAGCAGAAGCTCGTTGGGCAGACAGTCATTCTCCACTGCTACGGACAAAAAGGTGAAGGCAAGCAGGCGGTAAAGTATGCCCTGGTACTCTTAAGACTTCCCCGTTTGTTCGTTTTATGTCATTGCAAATTGCTATAGAGAAAGGATGTATTTCATGAGGGCTGTGTATTCCTGTCATGGTTGGGGGTTAAACTGTGCGGGTGGACCGTGTGAGTGCCGCACCTGTACTGAATGTGAGGAAGAAGAGCTCAACCTGCTGGCATTTTGGGAGCAGCTGAATGAGGTCAAACTGGAAAGGAACCATGTGAATGCTGTCCTCAGAGGCCAGGGCTTCTCCTGCTCACACAGAGGAAACCCAGCCATCGCTTTACAAAGACTCTGCCTTTCAAGCAATACACAGATTTGACATGACAGCGAGTGCGCACTTTGACCGAGCCAGCGGCCACAGGGGCCGGGCATTAGTACAACACAAATATATTGGTACACTGTTTCAATTACTGTTAAGAAACTCAACAATTCCTGCACAGATGTTTTGGATCCAGCCCCTTTAATTCAACATTGAATGATGTTTTGCCATGTTTTATCAGTGTTAGGCCACGGTTTTTACACACCCAACATATGACGAGCTTCTAAAATATGATGTTTTCTTATAGACCACGCTACCCAGCAGTAATAAAGTAGCTGAATTCAGCTTCTCCACAGTTAAGGGCTGCTTACACATGAATGCATCAGTAATAAAGACCCAGACGTATAAAACAGAGTAGTAGAACGCTCACAGGGACCTTTTCTCTGCATAATGATACCTTCGGTACATTCTGGTCATGTTGCATACTTTTTCAACACAGGATTTTTACTTGTAAAGAAGTATCTTTACCGTGAAGTATTGCCACTCTGACGTAACTAAAGGATTCGGCGGCTGTGGCTGGGTGGCAGAGCGGGTCGTCCACCATTTGGAAGGCTCCCTGAGCTGTTCCTTCGGTGTGTGAGTGCGTAAGTCGCTTTGGATAGAAGCGTCGGCTGAATGACTAACTGTAAATGTTTGTAAATGGATCGGAATGCTTCCTCCACCGCTGCTGGCAACCATTCGAGAATTGACAGAAACAACGTACGAAATGGGGTTTCCTAGACCGCAGTGTGCTTTATCACCTCTCACATCCTTGAGTCCAGCTGGCAGTGAGAAGACCTGCTCCTTATTCTGACACAGTTGGCTCAAATACTCAAAGGTCATCATGGTGGACATACAGGCCAGATCCCTCGGGAAGATCTAGAACACAAACGGTCTCTATTAAACACAAGCTAATGCTTCTTAAGTACAGTGAACCTTCCTTCCACACAGACAACCTAAGTGAGCTCTTTGCATGCACACAGAGATTTCGACTCGCCCCCATCCCACAACGAAGGAGCTGCGTCGTACACACCGCTTGAGGGACCTCCTGGTATTTGAGGCCCTGGAAGTGGCGATGCTGCTCCATGCAGTTCATCACTGTGCCGCTCTGTGGCTCCACCCAGCACTCCGTCACCAGGTTCAGCTCCGTGTCCACATCCACAGCCTCCACCTCGGTGTCGTTGTCGTCATCAGTGGAGAAGCTGCAGTCCCACGGAAGACAAAAGACGACAGGCTGTCAAACCTGCGTGAAATATCTGCCAATGTAAGGGGGATTTATTCGGTCACCACACCAAGGCAATGCAGACTTGGTGCCAGTGTTCATGAAGGTTGGGTCAGTGTGAATGCCAAGGTGTGCAGAGCACCCGCCTGAGTTAAAGCCACTCTGTGTAGAACAGGGTGCAGGTTTTCATTCCGACCCAGCCCCTCAGCAGGTGAGTTCCCCGTTATCATGAATGAATTGTCAACAAAGGCTGCTTTCGCACCTGCCTCGTTTAGTTCGGGTTGAATCGTACTAGAGGTCGTTTGCCCCGTTGGTGCGGTTCGTTTGCTCAGGTGTGAAAGCAGCAGTCGCACCAACAGCGGACCAAGCAAGCGTACCGAGACCCGCTTGAAGAGGCGGTCTCGATTCGCTTTCAGACGAACTCTGGAGCGGTTAATTTGTGGTGAGAACGTGATCCGACCTCGAACCGACCCAACTGCAAAAAATACTGATCACTTTTGGACTGAACCAGCTGCCGTAGTCATATTTTGGGAAGATGTCCGAGTCTCCGCTTGGAGTGGCGAGCGATGCGCCCGCGCTCGCCGTTTGCATCAGAACGTGGTTTTCGAGCCGCAGCCGCGCTTCATTACAGAAATGTGTTGTCTGCACATTGTGGTGGATACAACCACTGTAACACATTCTGAACAGGGACAAAAACCAGCCCGCGCAGCCGTCTCTCCATAGTTGTGTGAACCCAACTAGAGGGGTGAAAGCATCCAAAATGGCAATTCATTCTCATTATCAGACCAAGCAATGCACACTGACACCCTCCCCCACCGACCCGGCCGGGGGACACGTGAGACGACCATCACGTCCATACGATTCTGTCTGATTTTACAACTGGCGGGGTTCCGACTGAAACCAGCAGCACATTGTTTCTGCGGGTACAGGGGAGGTGGGCTTGCCAGTCCTACCTGTCCTTAGTAGATGTAGAGTGAGGTGGAAACAGGATGTACTGAACAATACAAGAGTGACTCTCTCTGTCCGTGGCCCCTGACATGCCCTGAGGACAGAAAGTCAATCCCATTAGGACCAGCAGTAATACCACACACAAATAGGCATGGGCAGGGCAGAACTGAAGAGATCATTTCAACCAAATGGTGCAAATGGAAGTCGTCAGCATTTAGTGTTCTCCGTACTTGGTTTACCTTCATGGGCAGCTCAATCACCATGTTAACGATGCCCTCTCCGCTGGCAGCGAAGTGAAAGCCTTCTGATGTACGGATCCTACACAGACACCAGGAGAGATTTGCAGGCAACCAATTCCACAAAGCAGCTTATCCCACATTAAACCAATCCAGCATTCAGGAGCCCAACAGTAGAAACGGACTGAATTGTGCACTAATGACATAAGAAACCTCAGATCGCATTTGTCGCTCAGCATTGACTGTTTAAGTCTGCTGCAATGCGTCATTGAACGTGTTGAGAATATGTAAAGCACCCTGAATGCCTGGCTGGAAAATAAACCTGATGTAGCCTTTCCTGGATGTAACCGATTGCTTTGAGTGACACTTTCCTGCTGCTCCGTCTTACTTTACCATCCACTCCGTTGGTGAACGCTCCCGTTATATACTGTACATTCTCGATTAAAAGCTGATGTTCCGATAAGGACCAGGTCTGAAATAACAGTGGCTGGGAGGAATAAGAAATGTGGAAATGTACGTTATACTGAATGTATCCAAACAGCAGGTAAACATGGAGGAAGCACTGAGTTAAGTAAAAGTTGCTCTGCACACCGCACACTACTTGAGAATGTACAGTATTTGTAAGTTATCAGAAATATCCTACCTTTTAAAACAGAGAACACCACCATAAACCTAGAACTGGATACACTTTTCAGCGTTCTAAGCTGACTAATTGAATCATTCTTTAGAACGATTAAGAAAATGCAACAAAAGGACAAAACGCTGTCGGACATTGAGGAGCAAATGTGTCCTTTTTCTGAACGTGGGCCACCAAGAGCAGGCGTGGTGAGAACTCACTCGGAGAGCATGGACAGGATGTGCGTGACCGCCTGCATGGCCACCGTCGGCCCCTGGCTGCTCTGCACGGCCCACACCCAGCGCTGGTGCAGGAAGTAACGCGACAGCGAGGCCAGGGTGGAGGAGGCCGTGCGGTTGGCTGCCATGCTGAGGGCCACGGCACTGCTGGACGGCTGAGGAAAGTTCTCCATGTTGAAAATGAAGGGAGTCCTGAAGTCCAGCGGCAGCTTCTCATACCTGCAAAGCATCGGCGGTTCACTTCACTCAAATGCTTCCTGCGGAGGCCGCACTCGTTTGTAGCCCCGGCCAGTTGTAACCAATACTTTTCATTTCGAGAGAAACAAACTTTGAACATTTTCTTTCCAAGATTTCAACTAAGCGTCGGGCTTCTCGTGTGTTCTGACGCAGTCCTGCCATCACACTGACCTGATGAGCAGCTTCTCCAGAGGCTTGTTGAGCACCACCACACAGGGCCTGTCTGACAGCGCCGCTTTGGGAGCAGGGATGGAGGGAGACTTGGACGGCGACGGACTGCCGACAACCTTCCTCTTGGTCTTGGGGGTGGCCTCTTTGTTCTGAACGCGATGAGGGAAGCGAAGTTTGAGGATCTGCTCTCGCAGCTCATCCACAATCTGAAGAAAAGCACAAATGTCATGACGTCACTCCGTTCTTAGGACCTTTCCACATCTAGCTGAGGCTGTACCATGTTGGGATTGACCCACAGCTTGACACGTTAAGTAAAGGGCTATCTAGTGAACACACCTGCCGGTCTAAAGACAAATTGGAAGCCAAATGTTGATGGCAGATATTACAGTTCCTACTGGCCAAAGGTTAAGCTTGTTCGGATGCACAAATGTTCAACTATCAATCTGCAGTTCCTTCTTTAAATCATTTGTTCAGAGAGCTGAAGTTCTCAGGCATTCTCGGAGGAAGCAAACGGAGAACCTGAACATGTAGCTTGTATATGGGAGATAATGTTTCAAAGCAAGTGGCACCTATCAGGTCAAAGATATGACCGTAATGGCTTTGTGGGAATACTCACACCGTTTGCCCAGTATTTTAGAGTTGATTCAAAAATGGAATAAAATGTTATTATACAGCAAATAAATCCAATTCAAATACAACATGAATAACTTCAGTAATGATTCCATTATTTCCTCTGATTTGTAAAATGGCATGTGAAAAGGCAGATACTGCTGAGTGTCACGGTTCATTCCTGGAAACAGCAGTTTGACAAGATGGTCACGGCGCGCTGCTGAATTACTTTCTACACTTGGGTTTCCAACCCTTTTTTCAAGTGTCCAGTAAAAAAAAGACGACATGTGACACACTACACACAAACTAAATGCCTTTAGCAACAGTCTATGAACACCTTACAGTGTAATGCACGGTTAAACCTGGGCACATGGTGTCCCTGACACTGTGCTAGCCCCTGCATGTCCCAGGCTCTTACCTTGTTTCTAACGTGGGCTGGTGTTCCAATAGGGAAGCCCAGACGCAGCACCATGCAGGGCGTCTTGGAGATGAGCCGGACCAAGTAGAAGGAGGTGGGCGGCTGCTCGGACGCACTGCGGAGACAGAATCCACCTCATCATACCTGCTTTTTTCTCTCCAGGAACTGAATTCTTTTTCCAAAGCAGAGGTTGGTGTAACATGGATTTCTCACTTAAAAGAGCAAGATGGGCCGTGACCCGAGGCAGAGTGTCCCAACCGTTTTGGCTTGTGGCCCCTTTAAACAAGTTTAGAAACCTGCAACATCTTGGCCTTAGCCTTACTGTGGTATGGGTTGAGTTCTAAACACTTTGAGCGACAGGTCCTTTTTTAAAAGCCTAAGGAAAGCCTTTGGAGCAAAGGGCAAAGAAAATATACCACTTCTAAGTAGCAGAAATATGTCTTTTTCTTTCTTATCCCTAGTAATCATTAGTTGCACCCTTAGAACTAAGGGCTATGTTTCACTCTGTTACAGTGCACCTGATGGGGACTTACTTTGACCATGAAAATGATCACAACTGAAGATGCTAAATATTGGCATAAATATCAGCTGCCACCAGCTCCGATCCAAAACCACCAACTTCATCATTAATATAGAACATAATCTTAGTGTCAGTATCCAGTACATATGGTATTTCCAAGTGCAAAACAAATGACAGACACCAGTGCTGCGTCTTCCGGAGCCTGAGGTCTCACCTGTATATGAGCTTAACATACGAGTAACCCTCCACCAGCACGAAGCTGCTCCAGTCCCTCAGCAGTGACGTGAGCGCAGAGTGCGAGATGCGACACTGAATGGTGCTGTAACGGCCATTGTTTCCAGCTGTGTGCAGGTGTTTGGGGACAGGCCTGGAGGGACAAAATCATCCACGTCACGAAGGACTGACAAAAAACAGAGCCAAGCAAATATGACAGATAACACCGATAACACTGAACACCGAGTGCTTGCAACATATGGACCAACATCCACACGACTACTTTCTTTCCTAGCTATTTCAGACAGCCCTCCTATATCTGGTCTAGTTGCTATCAGTGAAGCCGTTACCTGCGGTCCCGGCTGCGAATGGTCTTTAAAAAGTAAATACTATATATTTCTCACATGTCATGTTCAAGCACGATTGCAATGCGATGCATGTGCAGCCATCTCTGCCAGAAGTTGGTGTCCATGGAGAGGATGGGCTTCCAGTAGGACGCAAACTGGGACTGAGAGGAGTCTTTGGATCCACTGTGCTGCAGCGACAGCACCTGGGGGGGGGGGAAAGGG
>CM022489.1:31335927-31381588 GCA_011952105.1 Coreoperca whiteheadi
GATGTGGGCGGGGGTGGGGTCGGTGGGGGGGGGGTGTTGGGGTGGGGGGGGTTGGGGGGGGGGTCATTCAGTTGAAGGAGGTGCACAAAAAGAAGTGTAAATGGCCTGTACTTGCATAGCTCCTCTCTAGTCGTCCGACTACTCAAAGCGCTTTCACACTACATATCACATTTACCCAGACACACACATTCACACACCGAAGGTGCAGCTTCGGGAGCAATTTGGGGTTCGGTATCTTGCTCAAGGACGCTTCGACACGTGGCCGGGGGAAGCCGGGATCGAACCGCCGACCTTCCCATTGGTGGACGACCCGCTCTGCCACCGAGCCACAGCCGCCGAAGAAAGGCTGAGAGGATACGAGGATTTCATCACCATTGACTGGGGAAGACAGACTAGCTATGGGGAATCCGCCATGGCAAGCATTCATTTAATTACTGTCTTCCTAGCTTTTTGGTGCTTAAAGGATAAGGACGGTGTTATTCTTTCTGACTGTCAACCCATCCCATGAAAACCCAAACTTCTGAACCTGGATTTAAGAGGTATTCAAAGTTGGTGCAAGTCTAATATCCACTGGAAGTTCATTGCAGCCCTGTGGTGCACCGGGACTCAGTGCTGCTGCTCCATGTTTAGTTTGTACTGTGGCAAATGATGACCTGAGAGGCAGAGAGCGGGCACAGGGTAAAAGACAGTCAAGAGATGTCTTTTGGTCCTACGCCATTGAGAGATTCCTAGACAAGTAGCAGTGCATAAAACTCTATTCTCTGACACGCTGGAAGCCAGGGCAAGACACTTGAGAACCGGTGGCCCTTTCTTGGTTTTTGTCAGGACCCTAAGATGTCTGAGAGTTTTGGGGGAGACCTGAGACCATGACAGTAATCTAACCTGGTGGAAATGATCGCCTGGTTTAGTCCTGCCTGGACAAGGATCCTTGCTATGCTAAGGTGGTAGAATGCCCACTTGGCTGTTAAGAGTGGAACACTCCCAACATTTGTGTCTGGGTTTTTGTTTGTCAGAGTCAGAGAGTTGACTTTCTGAGTCGGACCATGGATTACAGATCCATCTTCTTGACAGCCTGTAATGCTGATTTAAGACTACAACTACAGCAACAACCTCTGAAATCAAGGTGTCAAGTTTGTTTTTCTCGACCCTGTTTTTTCGCTGTGGCCCATTCTGTAGCTCGCTTGTAAGCTAGCTGCTTCGAGCCCTATGTTCCGACGGTGCAAATAGATTCCTAAAGACGGTCATTAGCCATGCCAAAGACACACTGTTTTCATAAAAAAAGCTAACGCACAGCTAGAGACTGAGTTAGTGCTACACTGGACTGGGGTTCTCTTGCATCGCAGTACCGGTGTAGTAGAGCCGGGAGGGATGTAGAACAGAGGAACTCCGTTTTTGGTGCTCTCAGGAATCATGTAGTTCTCAGGAATTGAATTAAATGACTGGAGATGCACCAGCATCTGATCCGTCTGGTTGATGCTGGAAGGATACAGAGCACGTATGTAGTTAGCTAACAACACATCCAGCATTCGGACGATACCAATCTATCTTTGTCATCAGAGTTGCTGTCCTAAATCACGCTGCAGACCGGAGTACCTCTGCAGGGTGTTCCAGAAGCGTCGGATGACGGAAGTGCGGTATGGGCTGGTGATGGGTTTTCTCTGGGTGCAGCTAATGTCATGCATGATGTCATAGCTTCCCTCCATGGTCACCTCCACCCTGGTGGTTCTCTTGGCGGGGTCCATAGGCCAGCAGGCGGCTGCCAGGTACTCGATATGCATGTTGTGTTTCCATAACAGCACCAGCTTCACCTCCAGCTGAGTCCCACCTGAAGGAACCAGGAGCGTCGCTCTCAACAAGGAGAAACGTCTAACGCTGCACTATCTTGTCGCGCTATTTGCTCTGGGACTTTACCTTTGGTGAGGCTGATCTCTCTGATGGTGTAGCCCTCTCTCAGTCGCACAGACACCACGCTGATTAAATGAGCGTGGACTTCCTTCTCTGTGTGCTTCTTCCTCCTCATGACCAGCGCGGGGTTACCGCTGGCTGACACTAGATGCTCATTGAACAGTTTGTGCTGGGAAACTACACAACAGCGAAGAAGTTAGTATGTGGGCCTATTTATTTTTGACCCCATGGTTTTTCATCTAGAAAACAATGTCAATGGAGCTCACAAGGAAAAATCTAATGTGACAATATTTTGTAAAGCACTTTAAATCAAGAGGGCAAATTATGATACAGAGTCAATGTGTCAGTAAAGTACCAGTATGCATAGCTGTCTCACCACAGAAATACTCCGAGTTCATAGACTCAGGGGTCTTAAGGAAGGAGTAGGTTAAGAAGGCCTTGTGGTAGGCATTCATCTCCTGGCTGTTCAGCTCCACGTCAGGACAGCTGGGCAGGTACGAGCCAAAGGTGGCTAATGAGATGAACTTCATCAGCTCGACGTTGGGGATGTAGCCGAAGCTGCAGTCGTAGGAGTACGCACCGCCCACCTGGGAAGGGACAAACACGGTTCAGGGTAATGGCTCCTGGAATACTGGTGCGCAAGCACTCCTTTTAAACTATTCCAAAGATGTCGAAGCGTAAAAAAGACAAATACACACACCCTACAGCATACAGTGCCTAGAAGCACACAATGGAAACCAAAGGCAACACTGTCTCATGAATGTCTGTGACAGTCCATTTGGAAAAGGAAGCTACATGAGTAACAAAGTGAGAGCTGCAAACCTCAACATGCTCTGGTGCTTACCTGCACAAAGGAGCAGGCAATGGTTCCACTCCGGAGCTGGTTCAGCAGGGTTTCACACACTGCTACATCAGGAACACTAGTCACTCCATCCGTGATTATAATGATACCTGGAACACACAAGTTAAATACTCCTCTCATTCGGAAGCATGATGAAGTCACATGCCGTGCCTGGAGAGTGGAAAAGGTGCATTTGTGGACACAGTGACTGCTCAGCTGTGTGGAGGTCCTCCTGCTTTCCCCGTGCACAAAGAGAGCCTGTCCCCACTTGTCTGATTCATCACGTCAAGACTTCTGGTCACACCGCAGTCCGCAGTGCACAAATATCAAAGCTGCCACGCTATGATACGGTGGCCCTGAGAGCTCAATGCACTGCAAGTGCAGAGAACAAGCAAATGAAGAAAGCAGCTTCATCAGTTTGACACCACGTGCACAGCATGTAGGACAAAACTGCGTTTCCGTTGAGTTCTGTGTGACTCTGCGGTTTCTTTAGACTTTAGAGAGTTGTGATGCTGGAGATTACTAAGAGTAATGAAGAAGTGTTAGGTCATCAGTAGGACCCCCCCCATCACTGTAGAAATGCTTCCCAACTAGCTCTCAGCTGCATTAAGGGGATTCCACCGGCTAACGATAGCGTTGTCAGCCACCTGTTGGTCTCCTGTGTTTCCACAAATGAAAACGCCTTGCTGTTTTTAATTTTCATGAATGATCTTCCAAATGCCTCGGACACAACAATGCCAATACCTTTTGCAGATGAAACACATCTCATCGTTTCACATCATGATACAGCAGGTCTGAAAAAACATGCAGTGGGGTTTAAGATGAATATCAAACTATCTAAATGTCATTCAAAGGTCGCAGTCACGTAGATTTTTGATTATTCTAAGTATATATTGGTCAGCAGGCCATTGAAGAAGTTCACTTTACAAAGTTCCTGGGGAATGAATTGATGACCAACTGTTGTGGAAGCATCACACTGACTTTGTTGCTAAAACAAGGAGATCCCTTGGTATTATTATAGAAAGGCCATACAAATAAACACCTACAAATCTATCTTTTTTTTATTGTAAGTATTACAGTCTACTCTTTCCTTATTTAAATGACTGTCATACTGCATGGGCAAGTACACATTCCTCACATCTTTACCTGTTATGTTAGCGTCCTCATCAACTGTCTGTAACTGTCTTTGCGATTTCTAACTCCCCGTGAGCCTGATCGCTGCTGGAGATCCTCTGGCCGGGCCCTACTAATGGTTCCAAAGTCTCCACTTGTCACTAAAAGGCGACGGGGCCTTTGCTCTCGGGGCCCCTCAGCTGTGGAACTCCCTGCTTGGAGGTCCCAGGCAGACAAACTGAGTGTTCCCTTTTAAAGACTCACTTTTACCTTATGCATTTTTCTTAACTGATGCTAATTGTTGGAACTATTACGGCAGGCGGACTAACCTACCTGCACTGGAGTTTGGGGGCAGCAGCTGAAGGGCCAGGATGCCCTGGCGTACCATGCTCACCAGACCCATATCAGCTGACACCATGGAAATGCCCTGCTTCCTGTGGGGCTGGTCATCCACGTGGTTGCTATGGAGACTTGCGCTTTGGACTGGCTCTACAGACTGAAGGGACAGAATAAATTCACTGGTGTGTATCTTCATCCACACTGAAGAATAACAAAGACACAAGATTTGAGGTCACACTTCTTCACACCAACCAGTACTAGTAACTCTTTTTGCCTTGACTTGATAGGAACAGCTGAAGAGACACAGGAAATGTGGGAGAGAGAGAGAGGGCATGACACATAGCAACAGCACGCGGCAGGATTCGAACCCGGGCTGTAGCACCAAGGACTCAGGCCCGTACATGGGGCCGCGGTGCACCAGGCGCCTCCGTATCAAAGCTCCAGAAACGGTTTTATTACTAAGCGGACGCCGATGAGCGGCACAGGGCGAACACGTAGCTGCCATTAGCGCTGCCCTCTAAACAATGCCGTGACTTATCAGGCGAGCCACATGCACTGGCCCAAACAGGCAAAGCCGATGTAAGTCAGAACATTGGGAGCCTGGCAGCCCTAGGTTTCATAGTAAAGTTGTCTTCATGTGTTTCTGGAGCGCTGATATGTTAAGACATCGGGATCTTAGGCAGCCAGCTAATGGGAGTTTGCTGAATGAGAACAGGTTTGCCCCTGGGGTTCTCAGGAGGCCACCTCCCATCACAGTGTACAGAACAGTATGTTTCATGGAATTAGGCCCACAACACCTCTAGAAGGCTCCAACAGCTTTTATGTCATTGCAGAGCCACTAGATGTATCCCTTCCTCCTTCCAAACGGTACCTGGTCACTCCCTATAAATGCTAAAACATTCAAGGATGAGGCGGGCATTCATCGATAATTTTCTTAATGTCAACCAATCTCATTACAAAACGAAAAACCAACAGCGGGTCAGTCCGTCTCTCAGCACCATCTGACTTCCTGTCTGCGGCCCTCAGCTCCGAGCCCAGTGGTTCCTGCTGAAGGCGTAAATCTTTGAAAGCACCTCACAGATATATGGTTGCATTTTTAAAAAAGGCTCAGTAATGTCCTCAGAGAGCTGCTCGCTGCAGTTTGTATGGGGACTATTTCCAGCGGCGGATGGATCCACATGTGGTGCTGTAGTGAGTGTTTGGGGCTGCAGGGCGGTGCGTGTGGGGCTGAGTCAGAATAAACTCCAGTGTGTGTGTTCGCGGGGGTGGCTGGAACGCTCACAGGACTCCCACACACGGTTCTGGGACAGGAGGAACACTAATGGCCAGCCCGATGCTTTAGGACGTTAGACAGGCTGACAATACGGATAATACGGACATTGAAGGGAGGGTTCATATGAAAGGGTTTACATTGCTTTCGATAAAAAGATATGTTTCGTCGTACTGAGATCTGTTGTTTCGTTCAACACGGCTTTTCTAACTGCCACGAGGTATTTGAACACACAAAGTGAAGACTGTCCGTGAGCACTTGCCTGTTCTTGCTGCTGATGTAGGACTTGTGCGATGTTGCTCTCCACTGCTCTGAGCTGCTGATAGATGTGATGCAGGAACTCATCGAGGTCTGTTCTATCAAGCTGACAGCCCTGTACCAAAACCTGCAGGGGGGGGGGGGTCAAGGCTGTCAGAGGACTGCCACATCGTCTACAACAGCTTCGGGCATCCCATGGAAACAAGTCAGGGCTCGGCACACAGACATTTCTTTGAGAAACAACATTAACGCATCTCTTTGTTCGCATTAAACATACAGTGATGCATTTCACTAAAGGATTTTGGAATCTAGGATGTCCTTGGGAGCCAACAAAGGACAGGGACACACTGGGCCTCATTAAAGCCTTTCTTTAGTTTTTAGTTTTCATTAAAGTTAGTTTTGGGTTTTGAATGCCTTTGATCCAATCTGCCTAATGGATCGGACTTCAGTGCTCTAATTGTTATTTTGCATATGCAGGCGAAATGTTCGCACTGTAAAGCCTTGCAAATACACCATCTGTCAAGTCAGTATCAGGAATCTGCAATCAGAGCAACCTGCCATGTGTAGCAAACAACCAGAGCTTACAGTCACTGCAATGACAGGCAGTGTGGACTATCCTGAAAGGCTTCCAGATATTCCAGGTGGCACTTTAAATGCTTACATTCAAATAAGGATGCACGAAGAACTAGATTTAAGTAACTGTCCACCCTGCTGCAGTGACATCACTGGTGGGTGTGGTTACAGGTTCAACAGAGCACACTTGTGACCACACCCTACAGTGATGTCAAACACACTTTCAATCAGAGGACAGAGACACAGAGCTTTCCTCATTTGAGGTCTTTCATCCCGAGCCTCCTTAGGACATGTGGCTACGGAGTAAAACATCAGGAAACTAGAACAGGATGACACGTAAGCTACTGCAGTGACCTGATGGGAAGTGAGGCCAATAATGGACGAGTACGCCAAGATGGTGACGAAGATCTTGGGCTTGAAAAGTTGATCAGTTCCAGGGACTTTAAATGGTTGAGCCAGACCGGCCAGACACCGTGACAAGGCATGGAACACCTCGTCGAAGATCATCTCTCCCGTGCTGTCGTCCTGCAGAACAGGAAACAAAACGCACCGCAATCACAAAGGGAACGTCTGAAGCACCTCATGCCAGAGTTCTGCCAGAAGGAGGGCATTACTCCTGACACACACACACACACACACAAGCTGGGAAACTGCAGGATCAACAGAGAGTCCCACACTGCTTCAGTGATGACTGCAGAATGCACATGAAAAGACAGAGTCGCTGAAAGAAACGCGTCAATATAAGAAGGTAAAAAAAAAAGGCCCTAAACCTTAACCTCATGCCAGTTTAGCGTGCTGGTCTCAGGTCTGAACAAGCACCCCGGTCACTCTGACGTACAAGTCGGACCTGTAACAGTTCAGGAACCCTTTCAACACGGCAGACGTCTGTCCTGAACGCCATCAGATGACGCCAGCAGCAACACAGGGTGACGTTAGACATTGCACGTCTTGTTCTGCCTCTCACTGTAAGAAATGATCTCAATCACCGTCGCCTAAGACAAAAAGCAAAGAAAAGCAGTTCAAACAACTGAGAAACCCAGCGGAAAAGCCCATTTTAGAAGTTGTCCGATCAGACCGTAGAAACGGTTTTCGCCTCGTGGTGCGGCGAGGTGGTGGAGGCTAAAAGAAACACTGCACCACTGCAGTAACAGTCTCTCTAGATATTCTAAAAAACGATGGCAGAATTCCCTCTCTAACAACGTTAAGAACCGATTCCGTCTCAGTCATGACGGTCATTATTTAAGGCTTCAATGATAAAATAAGTTTTAACATCCATCCGGGATGCAGCCTGCGGGAGAACAGGAGAGAGCGTTCTTCCTCCTCATCACATGAGTTTGAACGGAGCGGTCATGCATTAGAGAAGCTCCTGAATAATGTTGTTTTCTGTTGAGAAGCAAGATAAACACTGACAACTGGTTAAGAACTAGAGGAAGAGAGGAAACACAGCTGGAACAAGACCCTGAAGACAAAGATCGAGACATTTACAAAGCAAATCATTGAAACTAAATTGATTAATATATTTGTTCTTGGTGGGAGAAGAACACTCCAAGCACATTCCAAGTTTGCAAGTGACCAACCACTGAACTAGGGCTGAAATGAGTCATCGAGTTGCTCAATTAACTCGATTACAAAAATTCCTCGAGGCAAAAACGCTGGCCTCGAAGCCTCGTTAAATTCTCATTCACACGGACCGCAGAACACAGCGCGTGATACATTGTGAATTGAGTTGGCGCGACGGCGGAGGGTTAAGACGTCCATTAACGGCAGAGAGTGTCTAGGAACGGTTGGGATGGTTACATTCACATTTCACCACGCGTCGCTGGAACAAGGTAACGCAGCCTGAGCCTGCACACTGATGTTGGCTCATTTTAAGCCCACGCTGTATTTGTAGTGATGTCACGATGCTTACGCACCCTCGCGCCACTCAGATCAATGCATCACATATGCTGAAACCTTTATGTAGCCACGCAACAGCAATTTCAGCATGCATCCACTGTAAACACCGGGACGTGATGCCGTGAGATGTGGTTTTCCAACAGCGTTCTATTGAAAATTAATGTCTGTATTTCTGCCGAACCAAACTGCAATGAAGCAACTGGTCTGACTGGGGGGGGGGCCACTCTTCCCCATGCACGGCGCGCACACACACACAAGTACATTTTAATGTTTGTTCTGAGATCACAGCTGAAAAGTCCAGTACCTATATATATAGTGGACCTGTTTGGCTTGATATTTTCTATTCATTTATTTTTGTTCTCAGGGGGGTCATTAGCAGAAGGTGCAATCCTTTTTTTGTAATGTTGTATTAAGAAGACAAAACTAAGGCCAAATGGCCTTTACTATTTAAGTTTGGATTCATAGTTTGACATGTTTTACAGTAAGTTGACTTAACTGCATTGTTCTAGAATTGTCGGCGCTGGCACTAATAAACACTAAATGGGTAAAAATTGCAATACACAGGCTTAGTTTGGAGCCAGATGTTGGAGTTGGAATCAATACTTCTGTTTTAGAAATAAAAGCCAAATGCTTGATCAGTTTACAGCCGCATCATTTTCGTTGTGCATTATTTGTTTAAAAACACACACAAAAATGTATCCGATTAATCGATCGATTAAGTGCTAGATTAATCGATTACAAAAAGAATCGATAGCTGCAGCCCTACACTGAACTGTGTTGAAGTCTTACCACGATCCCTGTGGAGGGGCTGAGGTCCAGCTCAATGATGAAGCGGTACCGTCGGGCCAGGAAGGTGGCCCGAGTGGACGGCATCAACATGTAGGGGTACATGGTGGGGGAGAAATCCGGCTGCCATCCTTTAGGTAAGATGCTCAGCAGGTCCAATTCATTCTCGGAGTTCAGCTGGAAACGAAGGGAGAGTCCAACATGACATCAGCGACGCATCACTCACTACATCGAAGGGGTTCAGGGTTTTCTCAAACTATTAGACAAACACTCTTCAGGCAGGATTAACTCACCAGTTCAGGCTTCGAGGCTGGCCAGATGACTTGGTTAAGTTTACCAAGGAACCACGCCAGACGCACATTCCTAGAGATCCGATACTCCTCCTTCATCAGCAGGTAGATCTGGTCAGCCTCCTCCACCTTATGAGGACATACGTGTACATGAAAGTGGAAGGTTCACAGTTTGCAGCAGTACAATAACGTAAAATACTGATCTGAACTGGCAAGTTTGGTGATAATGGCTACAATATAAAGGACCTATCATGTTTTCGGCACCAAATTCCTTAAAAATCAGGTATTTTATAGTCTATCACGTTTCCTTGCTTACAAAATTTAACAGCCCAATCCACAGTCTTCTCCACTCACATTTCTGCTTTTATAAATAGCCTTCCTGTTAGCTAACGTTGGCGTGGATCCTGGTACCGTGGACTGGAGTGTGTAACGTTACCATTTTTAAGATTGGATTCAAATCCAATGCATCTTTATCGGTTATTTGTACGCCGAGTTCCCCAACACATTTAACTCATTTGCAAAGCGTCGAATATAATGTAGCAACTGAAATCCACGTTTACCCTTGAACTAAGCAACACTAAATTCCTGTAATAATTTAGCTGATTCGGTGCTGGATGAAACCTGTATTTACCAAGGCGCGGCATGCTCTCCATCGACCATCAGCAGTCCCCTAAACACTGAGCTGACTGCAGGAACTGAAGGAACTCTCGAACCGTTCAGGTAACGTTAACTAGAGACCTTAACGTGGCCCGTGTTAACTTCCAACTGGGGTGTTAATGCTAGCTGCTGAGCTAACGTGTGGCTAGCACAGGTTCCCGGCGATATTCGTCCGGAGGAGTCCACATCCACAGCTCTGTCTGCTGGCGACGGCTTTATGTATGCTCCACTTTGATCGGGACCTTGTGGATCTCTGGCTGTTAGGACAAACAGCCCCATGGAGAATGTGCAGTTCCCCCGGACCAATACAATGCGGATTGAAGCTAATGTTACCTCATTGTCCTGTCTCTCGGCCATGCCTTGTAGAGCATAGGGACTGCAGGGATGGCAGCGAGCCTCGGCTGGTGAACATTCACTTTGAAACAGTCTGGCCTAATTCTTG
Organism: Coreoperca whiteheadi; assembly: GCA_011952105.1. Lineage (NCBI taxonomy): Eukaryota > Metazoa > Chordata > Actinopteri > Centrarchiformes > Sinipercidae > Coreoperca > Coreoperca whiteheadi. Next base: position 31,346,298 of record CM022489.1, read on the forward strand.
TTTATCATGTTTGGTCTATTGATCAGGTCAGGTGTTCGCAGAGCACTGTCACTGTGGCAGGGTGACGTCGCACACACCTTCCGGCCAGATTTCACAAAATAAAACGTGTTAGACTAACATGGAACGATATAGCCTGTCTTCAGGTAATGCACACTTTTCTATACCATACAAGTGGAATATAGAAGAACTGACATCAGCCACTTAATAACAAACAACTACTAATAGAATCCAAAATGGCATGTTTGCAGAGCACATATGTGTTTAACCACCTATCAATGGGCCTTTTTCATGGGGGACATTTTGACATGTCGCAGTAGAAAAAGAACAGGTGTCAATATTAATATCTATTTAATATATCTATTTAAGTGCTTCAGTTTCAGGGTCCTGGTATTCCTGGGACGCTTGAATAGAACGGAAGCACCGTAAATGTTAGTAACACCTGTGCTTTTCCCACTGTGTCAAAAAGTCATCTATGGATATTGAGATGGGTCATTCATAAAATGAGAGAAACTTTGACTTTCTGTGGAATCTAGTAACGTGGTCTGGATAAGGAAGCCGAGATGGAACTACATCCAGATGACTATATATATGTATATATATATATATATTAACTACTGTATTGCTGAGTCCATTGTTCCATAGGAATTTCCATTACACGTGCAGCTACCAATAAGCTACTAACAGTTTTTTTGTCATTGTAGTGGTATTTAGTTAGTTCTAGTGGCATAATCCTGCAATTTCGAAAGCTTTTCATTTTTTAAATTGAGGGTATTTTACAACGTGTCGACTTTCAACACAAAAACTGTTGTAAGTCATGTTATTTCTTCTTATTTTCACGTTTCTTCTTGAGGATATATTTTTGTGGTATTTAAAAGCATTAGTTAGACAACAGGTTTTGGTCTTAGACACGAGTGATAAGCTTTTATTTTGAAAGTCAGTTTCTAAACTTCCGTGGATCTTGTTTTTAATCGGCACATGATCCGGAAGTGTCGCCGCTGCTCGGTTTGTTCCGGGGGGAAACACGCGGAGGGTCAGCAGCGCTGCGGGTAGTAAAGACAGCCAATACTAATAAGCACTGACATGCACATTCATTTCTATGTCTTGTCTTCATTTTTAGCAATTTGCCACTAACGTTTGACTGCCTATATCTCCTAGTGCTACTTTAAGTGATGTAATTGTTGCCCTGAGTAAAGCCTCCCAGGTAGCTCGCGTCAGAGCTCATGTCTAAATATTTTGGATATACATTAGTAGGACCACATTCTTCTCTGTGAATTAATTCAATGGTAAAATATTTATATTAATAGATAGATGTTGAATAACTACTAAATTAGATGTAACAGATCAGATATTTCTTTACATTTTATAGGGCCTACATATAGGCCTACATATATTACAATTCTTACTTTATGACTCATTTTTCAGGGGAGATATTATTAGTATATATCATCGTGTATATATTGGTATACATCATCATATCTAAAGTAAAGGGGGAAAGGAATTTAAAAAATGCAATTACATGAGTTTGAGACGCAGTGTTTGTTCTGATAGTGGGATATTTTCAGGGAGGTGGGCCAGAATAATACATATAGCTTCACTTCATGTTGATGGTCATGTGACAGGAGTGTTTCGATGCGCTACCTGGCAGGCGATTCACAGGGTAAAACAGTGCCCAACTACCAAGAAGGGCGTCGCGTGCTTCTCCCGTCATTCTAAATGCGACGTAGCGCTGTCCAGTCCACGCTGTTAGCCGGAAGGTGCAGCCGCGGTGTTTTTAACCCTCCTCATCTTAAATCATGGCGACAAAAGGCTCAAACTCCTCCGGGAAGAAGCCGAAAGCCGCGAAGATGAAAGCCGGCGCCGACCCCGTCAAAGACTTCGAGAAATGGAAGAAAAAGTACAACAAGACCAAAGTGCGAGTGAAGCGAGAGCGAGCGCAGAGGAAGAGGCCGGAGTGGCAGGTCGAGCGGGAGGACATCGGCAGGCTGGTTAGCAGGTACGGCCACATCAACGCCAAGGAGGCGGTCAAGTTCTCAGACTTCCCCATTTCGAAGAAAACCTTGCTAGGTCTGCAGGAGGCCCAGTACAGACAGCCCACAGAGATCCAGAGACAGACTATCGGCTTCGCCCTGCAAGGTAGAGACGTCCTCGGCGCGGCTAAGACCGGCTCCGGGAAGACTTTAGCCTTCCTCATTCCTGTGCTGGAGTGTCTGTACCGCCAGCAGTGGAGCTCCATGGACGGCCTCGGCGCTCTCATCATATCCCCCACCAGAGAGCTCGCCTACCAGACCTTCGAAGTCCTCCGCAAGGTGGGCAAGAACCACGAGTTCTCCGCGGGGCTCGTCATCGGCGGGAAGGACGTCAGGAGCGAGTCGGAGAGGATCCACCGCACCAACATCGTCATCTGCACCCCGGGTCGGCTGCTCCAGCACATGGACGAGACGGCCACCTTCCACGCCTCCGACCTCCACATGCTAGTGCTGGACGAGGCGGACCGCATCCTGGACATGGGCTTCTCCGATACGCTCAACGCCATCGTGGAGAACCTCCCCAAGTCCCGGCAGACGCTGCTCTTCTCCGCCACGCAGACCAAGTCGGTCAAAGACCTGGCCCGGCTCAGCCTCAAAGACCCCGAGTACGTGTGGGTTCACGAGAAGGCCAAGTTCAGCACCCCGGCCACCCTGGAGCAGAGCTACGTGGTGTGTGAGCTCCACCAGAAGGTCAACGTGCTCTACTCGTTCATCAAGAGCCACCTGAAGAAGAAGATCATCGTCTTCTTTGCCTGCTGCAAGGAGGTGCAGTACCTGTTCCGGGCCCTGTGCCGCCTCAGGCCCGGCATGCCCGTCCTGGCTTTGCACGGCAAGCAGCAGCAGATGAAGAGAGTGGAGGTGTACAATGACTTCCTCAGAAAGCACAACGCTGTGCTCTTGGCCACCGACATAGCCGCCAGAGGCCTGGACTTCCCCGCCGTCAACTGGGTGCTGCAGTTTGACTGTCCGGAGGATGCCGACACCTACATCCACAGGGTGGGCCGGACCGCCAGGTACAAAGAGGGGGGAGAGGCCCTGCTGCTGCTGCTTCCCTCAGAAGAGAAGGGCATGGTGGGCCAGCTGCAGGAGAAGAAGGTTCCCATCACCAAGATCCAGGTTAGACGCTGTACATCCACAGCGAGCAGAAACCAGAGCACGGCGTAATGCCTTCCAGTGCAACTCAGCTTTATGCTCGCTGTAGTCTGTCTTGATGTATTTGATTGCGACACGCAGTTCATGTTCCACACTCTGTTTAAAACCAAAGACACAGGACAAGAAACAGACAGCATATGACATCCCAGCGCTTAGGCAGCACTGGATTTGGCCTGTAAGAAAGGGCATATAGGGATGTAAAATACAATAAAATATGTCAATCTAAAACGGTAAGCATAAACTAGAAAGTAGACTGTAAAAAAGCAGGCCGGCAGATTCAAATCATTTCATCGGTCTAGTGGAAAACACATTTTCAAACCGTAATGCTGAATAGTTTTCAGTATCACTTTTGTCTGTACGGGTGTGACAACGCTGCATGTTCTCACTCAAGAAAACACCCACTTGTATCCCCAGTGTTACCTGCTCACACAGGTGTCTTCCTCTGTCCCAGTGCAGTGGGGTTCAGTGGAACGTAGTCTGGTCCAGACCCTCACTGCCTTTGGTTTGTGTAGGCAGAGGAACGACGCGTTACTGTCGAGCGCTGGTCATATTTCAGCGCGGCGAGCAGCACGTGTCCAGAGGTCCGCGAGAAAACGATTGTTTCAGGGATGCACGATATGTGGCTGGCTGATGAGTAAAAAGTGCTTACTGTTCCAGTGTCGATAACGCGGCGCACAGCTGCGGACTGGGGGGGCCGCTGTGACACATAGCAGCCGACAGGGTGGGGTGGGGGGCAGAGGAGAGGATCAATGATGTTCGCCAAATTAAGGTAAAAGGCTCACCGCCTTCTTAATAAACTCCTCTATTTTAGGGCTGTAGGAACCCATGAATTATTGTAATAATATTATAAGAACAGTATGTGGAGTCTGGCATTCATTAGCATACATAGCAAAGTAATATTACAAACAGGTTTACAATAAATACATGTACTCTTCTTTCTTTTTCCATGGGATGGTGAAGGCTGAAGAATATTGGTGTTACAAAGATAAACATCAATCTAACAATGCGTATTTATTTTCCTCCTCATATTTTTGCATTTCAAAATTAATACCAGTCATTGTATTCATATCGGCCCTGGAATTCCATATTGGTGCATCTCCAGTGTCTTGTAATTTAGTGAACCAACCTATTTAAGCAATTTTAATATTTATTCCTTCCGAGTTCTAAAGTAGTCATTCATCAGTGTTTGGGTCATTTCTCAAGAAAGTAATGTATTACTTCTTCACTCCCCGTACAGAGTAAATCGTTACAGTACTTTTACCCAGCAACATCGCCTGAGATGCCTCGTCACGTATATAAGCATAAACCTTACATATGCCCACATATAGGCACACCTCCCAGTCCTACTGAGGAGGAGGGCATACACAAGAGCTTTCTTTGATGAAGTAACGCCACAAAGGTGGAGAAAGAGCCCCAAACAGAATAACAAGGCCTATAGGCTGTAGGCTAGAACTGCTTCCCAATAAAACTATAACAACATATGGAAATATCAATCAACATTGAGTCGGAAACAAATGTATTTTTCACAGTTAGAATCTGCTTTATTGCCAAGTAGGTTAACACATACGAGGAATTTGCTCTGGTATTGTGATGCCTGACAAACATAGAGGAAACGTACTGCAGGTCAAGAATCGTAGCTGTACATGACATGTAAGAGCTTCCAGTTGCCAGGGAACTTGAGTTGGTTCAAAAGAGAAAAGAAGGTCTTCTGTAACGTACCCTGTGGAGTTTGTGTGTGGGGGGGGAAATAGCATCCTCAAAATACTGCTCCGCGGTGCTACCAGTGCTCAAAAACCCCGCAGGGTACCTTTTAATTGCAACACAAACAGATTTGAGTGTTCCTCACAACATCTGTCTTCATTCACTTCATTGTTTGTTTGATTTGTAGGTGAACGCAGACAAACTGCAGAACGTCCAGCAGAAGCTGGAGGCCTTCCTGGCCCAGGAGAAGGAGCAGAAGGAGAGGGCTCAGAGGTGCTTTGTTTCCTACCTACGCTCCGTCTACCTGATGAAGAACAAAGAGGTCTTTGATGTCTTTCAACTCCAGATTCAGGAGTACGCAGTTTCTCTGGGCCTCGCTGTGGCTCCAAGGGTGCGCTTCCTAAATAAGGCTCAGACCCAGAGAGCTGAGAGAGGACGGAGAGAGGAGGAGCAGTCTGAAGAAGACGAAGAGCTGAGCATCTTCAAGGCCCAGCTGAGAGGAAATGGCCCTGATGAGGAAAGTCGGAGCTCCGAGTCAGAAGATTCAGGTGATGAAGAAGAGGTGGATCAGTTCAAGACACTACCTCTGGGTGCAGATGACGACAGCGAGGACGATGATGATCTAAGAGATTTGGACCTGCTGACAGTCAAAAGAAAGGATGTCTTCAATCTGACAGAGGACCCGGACAGTCCGGAGGAACCTGTCGAGGGCTCCAAACTGAAAACGGAGAAGGAGACAAAGTTCAAAGAAGCCAAAAAGGCCCTGAAGAGAAACTTCCAAGTCAACACCAAAGTGGCTTTCAACGAAGAAGGACAGGCTGTGCAGCTGTGGCCGCCAGTCCAACGGGCAGTGACTGGGGAAGAGGAGGAGGAAGAGGAGGAGGAGGTTTCAGGTATCAACGTGGACAAGGCCAGGGAGAGGCTGAAACGCGAGGACCAGGAGTTTGACAAGCAGGAGTACAGCCGCAAAGTGAAAGCCAAACACAGAGAACAGAGGCTGAAGGCGAAGGCAGCCAGGAGGGAGGCCAGCAAGCAGCACGGCCAGAAATCTGACGACGAGGAGGACGAGGTGGTGGCCTACCTGGCCAATCACAGCGAAGACGAGTTTGACCCCAGCACACTCCCAGACCCTGACGAGCTGCGCTCCGAGGAGGAAGAGGAGGAGGACGACATACGGTCAGCTAAACGCCAGCACAACAGGGAAAGCAGCGATGAGGAAGAGCAGGAGCTCACAGCGGGGAAGAGGAAGAAAGCGAGGCAGCAGGAAGATGAGCACTTAGCTCTGGACACTGGTCTCTCTCTGGCTGAAGACGAGGAGTTAGTCTTACATCTGCTAGGAGGGCGGAGGTAGAGAAAATAGCCAGGGGCCAGGGTTTACAGACATTAAGAACTCAAGAGATGAGAAAAGGCTGAAGCACAGAAGCCGTTTCCCAATGCGAGACTACCTGCTAGGTGTACCCAGGGTTTGAGTTTGTATCGGGTTCACATCGGTGCACCTCCATGCATTTGGAGGACTCGCAAGACACCGATTTAATAAGAAAGACTGGTTGAAACTGACGTCTCCGAGTCCAGGATGTCCTGACTTTGAGACCATAGTGTGGGTCAAGCTCCAACATGCTGGATCCTACAACTCCCATAATGCAACCAATACCATCTCATCATTTAAGCCCCTAAAAACCTGGCTTCCCATCGCACTAGTCTATAACATGAAATAAGCAGCAGTTAAAGTTAAAAAGACATGAAAACATATTATTGGTTGAGAGTTTGACACTCGGACGCAGCAAATGCAATCGATCGTTGGAGCAACATGTAGGTGATCCTACAGCTTTCCCAGCCCCCCGTGTGTCCCCGTGGGCCTCAGCAGGCTCGCTAGCGTCTGAAATTCAGAGCCCCTCAGCGCGCTCTGGAACTCATTTCACATCAGGACCGTGTGGCTGTGGTCTGATCAGATTAGACTGGGTGGCTGTTTGGTCAAATCCTGATTGGTTCACGTGAGTAGGTGACCCTGCCTCACCTTTTTTTTTTTTGAACTGCCCGCTTCAAACCAGTGAGAAAAGTAACCCATCATCATCATCATCAGGGACTGGAGGTCTTGTAACTAATGACATGCATTGAATCATTCACATGATCTGTCTTTTGAGTTATTCTATTAAAGAATTTCTATTGCTCATTTCAGGGTTGTGGTTTGAAATTGAATTTGACCCTGGACTTCACACTCTGCATCATTATTTGGGCTGGGAGGGGGGGGACCTGACCAGTTGCTGCTGAAAGTGGGCCTGATTGTTTTGGAAAGAATATTTGTCAGGGACTCCGACTGTTAGCATCCAGCTAACCCTTTGTTTTAATTCTACAGCCCACAATAATGTCACACTGTCATCACACAAAGGAGAAGAAGCAGAGCTCTTACTCGCAGAATTAAATAGCAGCAATGTGTCTGTGCTGCAGATAAAACCTGGGAGATATCGCCACAACAGACAGTCGGTGAATTCACCGGGCGGATCGCTCTCCAAATAATCAGCGTGTGATTAGGGTAGAAGACGCGCTGTGCGTGGTTTGTACGCTGGGAACACCTGCACTGTGTGTGCAACGTAGACTTCGTGTGATTCGGGAAGATCCTCGTGTGTGGCTTCTTGAGGCCAAATCTGAGTAGAATATAAAAATCTATGAAAATGTAGTAAACATTTATGTGGCAAATAGCCCTACCATGTCTAAGTTCCCTTTCCCCCCCTAAACATTTACTTTGTGTGTAGCCCCGTAGAGTTCCTGCATAACAGCACCCACAATGCTTTGCTCCTCACTCAGGTGATTCCAAACTACCATTTGTATTAGACGGAATATGATGTGAGGGCATTTTGACTGCTGAGGCCCAGGTTGGCAGTTTAGAAAAGAGAGAACCAATAAATGAGCGGCCACCGATACAGACGCACAAACCAGCACGTGACTAATGAGAAAAAAGAAAGCTAATGCCAGGCAGTGTGACTCACTCCAGACGGCCCTATTGCCTTCATTTCATCATAAGCGATTCTTAGCATTCTAAATCAGAATACTTAGAAAAATTAAAGATTTCCTTTCTGTCTTTATCAAAAACGTCCTGGAACCTGGGAAGGGCCTCACGAAGCCATATCCCACCTTCGCCGTGGTCTGTCTCGCTCCTGCAGGGCTTGCAGAGATTCTCTGCTGGGACGAAGACTTGTTGAAAGGGGTCCAACAAGTTGCCTAAACTCAAGGAGCCACGACAGGAACAAGTATGATTCGATTGTCTGTTCTAATGCCCAGTTCTGAGCGGGTTTATTGAACAGCTGTGGCTCACTAAGAGACACGGATCATCCCTGGCTGACGCTGGCAAGCCAAATGCCAGAGTGGTTTTAAAACTGAGAGCCACAAATGCTTAAAAAGGGATTCGGTTCTCGGCCCTCCGACCTGCAGGTCAAGAGAAACTGCATGGACTGTCTTGATGAAAAAATAAATAAAAGTCTTTTTTAAGTGTCCATTTCCACGATCATCACTCCGCAGGCGTGACCTCATGACAAAATGTCTCTGGAAGATTACCCTGAGACACTGTAGTCCATCTGGACCAGGGGAGTCCCAGTCTCATGTAAAGCTGTGTGTATGACACGTGTGTCTCCGGCAGGTGGCGGTAGAGTGACTAATAAGCAGCCTGGTTGCCTGCCCCCCCTCTCCTGTGAAACTATCATCCGCTCAATCCCCCAGGTCTGTGGGATAAGTGTGTGTTAATGAGCACCAGGGCTGTGTCTATCTGCTTCCAGACACACCCAGGCGTCTTTGACACGTTACACCGTCGCTCAGCCTGCAATGGCCGCGGATGCGTTCGCGGAAGTGCCTGTATTCAAGTGGCAAATGCACACCACATTGTATACAAAATACTTACACTGACTATTAACTAAATTAACTGCGTTCGGCTGCATTTTGTCAGACTCTTCGGCTTACTGTTAAATTGGACTAACTTCACATCCGTATTTTCAAAGAGAGCCTGAAGTGCTGGACTTGAAACGGTGCATTTCCTGGCGGGAACCCGCTGCCAGGTTTCATAGTACCGTTACCCTTTTCACTTCTGCGACATTCTGCCACATATAGGCTATTCAACACACAGATGTTGTAATGCAATCATTTCCAATTCATTATGCATTATTCCAGCCGTCCTCAATGCAGCGGACGCGGCCCAGGTCCAGGAAGAGTCCAGGCCCCGCGCTGCCGCCAGAACACCTGCAGCAGGTCCCCTTTGTCCTGAAGTCTCCTCGGCGGAGTCTCGGTCCAGGCGTAGCGCTAACGATCATTTCAATAGGAACGCGTGTTCCTTTGGATAATGTACAGTCAAACTCCATTCAAAATCTGGAAGCAGCGAAACGTACCGCCCGACTAGCTTCTATATAAGCTATGTCTAACTTGGCCTCGCACCTGCGGCTAACGCCAACGCTCGTTAGTAAGCCGGCGAACGTAACGTGCACGCACCGTTACAAAAACCAGACGAATGCTGTACAAGCGCTGGCTAAAACGCGGCTAGCTAACGTACCTTAACATGTACCTGTAGCTAGGTTTCTTTCAACAGCGTTTACGTGAACTTGGGTGTTTAACGGGCGCTAATGGCAGTGAATTGGGAAGTTTAAAGCACACATTGGAAGTGGTTAACGTTAAATTGCTGATTCATGTCATCAGCCACGCCTCTGTGTGTTTGACTGGACTGTTCGGAGGTTTGAAACGCAGTAACGCTATTTCTTTTCACACGTCGGCTCAGACTAGCATGCCGTTAGCATGCCAGTTATAGCAGCGGGGAAACAAAGGAACTCTTGCTTTTCATTTCTTTTTGATTACCGGTAAATATAACATAGCGTTGTTGTTCCTTTCAGAAGTAATTATGGCCACAAATAAAGTGGTTATTGAAGCCCAAAAGCGTGAGTCCTGCGCGGCAGCAGGGAGCGGAGGCCCCTCTGCTCAGGTCAGGATAGTACACGTCTCAGCCAAATGCGCCCCCGCGGGCGCCCTGCAGCCCGCACCCGCAGCTGCGGGGGTCTCAAAGGGCGACTCTGTGTTTGCCCCGCCCAAGGTCATCCCCACTGGCCACCCACCTACCTCCTCCACAGTTACAGTCCCAGGGCTTCAGACTGCCTCTCCTTCTGTCGTGGTGGTAGCAAAGGTGGCCACCCCGGGGGGAGTGGGTGCTAACAGCCAACCACAGGCGACAAAGCCAGCTTCGAGCCAGCTGGCCTCCATGAGCCAGGCCACAACCCCAGGCAGGACGGTGGTGATCACTGTACCCAGGGCAGCAGCTCCCCAGCCAGTCACTGTGGCCCCTCGGCTGCCGCACACCGCCTCCCCACAGCTCCCGGCCAACATCCGGATACCAGCAGGTGAGCTGCCCACTGCTCGTGCTCCTGATTCTATCCACATAAGCGGGCTGTCCAGATGTGGCCGCCGTTGCATCTTGACTCCTGATTGTTGTTTTCAGTGGAGCGTTTAGGAGTCTGCCTCGAGCTGCGTCTGTACAGTGTTCGGGCCGCGATGTACAGTAAGTGATGCTGGACTCTTATTCTGGCAGGCATGATGCTGATCCGCAGCGACAGTGGTCAGCTGATGCTGGTATCCCAGCAGGCTTTGGCACAGGCTCAGCAGGGACCAAGAGGTGCCAGCGGCCCAGTGCCAAGAATACTAGCCTCACAGGTGTGTGCGTGGACGCTCCTTTCATTTGATTTACTACTGCTGGGGATGAATGTAGTGTCATGTTGTTGGTACACCTGTGGTCTGAAGTAGCTGTCATGTCTGGACTTCAGGTATCTGCAGCAGCTGGAAATAAAGGGAATGAGAAGGTGACAGTGATCAGGATGGCAGGCCCTCCCAGTTTCCAACCAGCAGCAGCCCAGAGCACAGCTGTGGTAAAGGTACGAGAGCTGGTTTAGTCACTGACAGCAGGTCCTGTAGTGCTTGGCCATGGGCATCGTTACCTGTCCCCAAACAATGATAATACTTCCCCTTTCAATGATGATGAAGAATGTGACTTCAGGCCTTCATTAGACGGCTGACAGGGGTCGAGGGAGAGAGATGCAACAAAGCACCTCAGCCTGGGCTCCCGGTCAGCGACCTAGTCCCTAAACCACCCTGAGGTTTTACTCACTCAGCTCTTCCCCGGTGGTCACGAGCATTATAATGATTCATTAATAATGGTCACGGTGGCAGAATAACGACGGAAAGCCTGCTGGATAATTAACAGCATGGCCATTTATGTTTTAATGAACTGCCAAAAAACACGGAGGAGCACAACCGGTGATAATAAGAGGAAGTTCCCGTGGGACTGAAGTCAGCCTATCAAGAGTACGCAGCTCCTAGCAGCTCGTGAATCCACTGCGCCCACACACAACTCCAGCAAGTCTCGTGGCTGTCTCCGGTGCACGCATGCCTGTTAGCGTCGGTTTCATCTGCTGCTGTTTTGCGGTGACAGATGGTCAGATTGTCGTATTGTGTCGTTCAGATGATTGGCGTAGCTCACAAGCCGGCTGGAGTCCGCACCGTCGGCGCTGCGTCTGAGCGGGGGAGCCAGCCTCGCGTTCAGCCCGGCGACACAGACACCAAAAAGGAGCCACCAAGCGCGTTTACTCAGGTGAGTCCGGCCCGTCCCCGCTCTGGGACTGCGTCCTCCGTTTGGATAGCAGTGTGAAACTGCAGCACCTGGCCAGGACAACACGGGGCCAAGCAGTGCTTTCTTCCCCTCTGCAGGTAGCGTTAGTTATGGGATGTCCTTCCACAAGACAAGTCTTCCTTTGTATTGTTACTGGAAGTGCTAGAGTAATCCATTGTCATTCATTATTTACTTTATATACAAGAGTGAGTCTGAGATGAGCTAAACAACAAACTAACAAGGAGGAAATGACATTACTCAATTGTAGTCCAAATAATAATCTGACTCCAGCGCCCTGAGCACATACCCAGCATGCTTTGCTGTTGTGTTCAGACCAGCAGTTCCTCAGTTTAAAGATAGTTTTTTGGGTGGAGGTGCTGTTGTTGTACAGGCGGACATCGTCTTTGTACATTTTACCACTTATTGTGTATATTTCTGTCACAGGATCTACTTTTGATCTTACTTTTTCCCTCAGAAAAAAGTTTCTTCCAGTACCTTTCCTGTATGACATGTATTCATGATTTGGAGTTTTTCCTCGCACCAGTATATCATTTTGATGCAGTGACTACAGGTAAATCACAAGCTCATTGGCTTATGTACCACTCCGCAGTCTGTGTCAGCTTTAATATAATTCTGACAATCATCAATGATTTTTATAAGTGAGTTTTTAAGGTGACATAAGACAAGTGGCAGCGATACAAAGCATGTGGGTAGTCGCTGCTGAAGCATCACTTGCAAACAAGAGGGACGAGCGGCGTGCGACCAACCAAGTTGACCTGTAACGAGATTGGTTGTTGCCTGCCATTTCACCAACAGGAGACCCTGGAAAGTGTGAAGAAGTGCAAGAACTTCCTGGTGACCCTGATCAAGCTGGCCTCCAGTGACTCCAGGTCTGCCAACATGGCTAACAACGTCCGAGGCCTGGTCCGGAGTCTGCTGGTACGTCTGCCCTCTTCACCATCACCATTCACAGGAGCCGGCCTTCACTTAGTAGAAGAATGAAATCTAAAGCATTCGAATGTTGATTTGAGAATTTGAATGTCAACGTTATGAATGAAGCTTGGAACTATTTGAGACAGCCCTATGTGCCCTGTGTCTCATTGTTTTTAACCTGCAGGACAAGTTCTTTACTCTGCCTGCCTCTCTTGGATTAGAGGATCCAAGTACTTTCAAAAATCCTTATTTGGGAGTGTATACTTTTTTCTTAACTGTTATAAGGACCTAAGTTGATCGCTGTTAAATAACTCAGTATAAATAAAGCCAGCCCAGTTAGAGGTTTTTTTAACTCGTTTTAAGGGTTGTATTATGCCACAGTGAAGTTTGATGTGTAAAAGTGGGATTCGAGCCCATGGTCATGTGGGAGATTGTCCATGGTTCCTGTGAGAAGGTGTAAGGACTGGATTATTATAAGGATAACCCCATTGGTTTGAGTAATAAAAGCCTGGAGAGGTCGAGACTATCTAAGGTCTGTCTCTATGGACATCCACAGTGGAGCAAGTTTTCTAACTATTTCAGACCAATAGGATAATGATACCAGTCCATATGGTGAAGGCCCAGGCCTCCGTCCTCTGTAGCCACATGAAGGTTTGTCTGACTTATATATATATAGGGGTTTTACCAGCCAATAAATAGTTCTATACAGCTTCATTATATTTCAATAATGCATTGCACAGTAATCTTAATGGTAGCATATCAGTTAGATAGTTAATTTTAAGGACTATAACCATCTTTAAAATATAAATTCTCCCCAAAAGGGACAACCCCAATGTGGTCCAATTCTGTAAAACAGGCTCTATTTTCTGAATGAATGGGAGAAGATGGTTTGTCATAATGTCGTCCAGCGTAACACAAGCTCTCTCTCTGTTTCTCTGCGGAGCATGTGCCACTGTCAGGAGGGCTAAGGGCTTACATCATGCTCTGACCGGGTGCAGCCATACGCAGTCGCACGATATGCAAATTGTATTTCTGTAATCGATTACGTCGATGAATCGTCCCAGCCCTATTCATGTCTGTCTCCTCCGTCCTCTCGTTCTGTATAGCTGGTATCAGTGAGTATACTGCTGCTTTGCTCTCTGCGCCGGGCAGCTCCCTGTTCTTTAGTTGTTTAGTTCTGAATGCATGTTCACCTTTTTCCTGCAGTAACAATAATTTGTCCCTTTTGAAACGTGTTACACGCTGATGAGTCACGTTCAGGAATGTCAAATGCTTCTTCAAAGCTTACTGGCTCTTTCAGGGGATTTTAGTCTCGCTGAAACAGAAATGACTGACCACATGCTGTGGAAGGCCACTAGTGCGTCTGGGTGATTAGGACCCTTTATAAATCCTTTTCTACAACATTTTCCATGACGAGATAGCTCTTTATTAAGCCGCCACAGCTTGTATTTATGCCAAGCAGCACACGCGGGTACAATGCTCAAATCCATCTACTATGTAATCTGATCCTATCTATCATGGCTATTTTCTGTTGTGGACTAACACGGCGGTTTCCGGCTTGGTCGCGTGCGTATCAAAGGTTTCGAATGCAGAAGCAGTCTAATTTCGTAGCTGCAAATGCAATCCCCACTGAGACTAGAAGAACCTAGGAAACAGTTTCTGGTGGGACAAGCTTCTGACTCGCTCTCTTGTTAGAAGTCCATCTAGCGGGGCGCCACGGTAGCTCCCCTGGTAGAGTGTACGGGGCTGGGTCATGGCCGCAGTGAACAGCGGTGCGTAACGCCACTGCGCCGCACTTCTCAGAGCCTGTGGCTTTATCCCATCAGTCCTTCTGCCCTCCGATGCTGCAGGGATTTCATCAACATAATGTGTCGGGTAAGAGAAATGTATTTAATTAGAAAGTGTGCTTTTGTACCCTGCAGGAAGGGAAGCTAGAAGCAGAGGAGTTTACAGAACAGCTCTATCGTGAGTTGAAGTCGACTCCACAGCCCTGCTTGGTGCCGTTCCTCAAGGTGACCAGAGATTCAACAACACGTTATTGTTCCCTTCTCGGGCCTAAGAATGTCTAAACTTCTATGATTCAAACTCCAGCCGATCGGAGGGATCGGTCTCGGGGGGGCCGATCCCAGCGTATTTTAATGGCTCAGTGTCAGCTAACACTGAGGAGATCCAGAACTTTCCAGAACTTCACTGGGTTTTGTCCACCTCAGCCTGTTCTCTTTAACAGCCGGGCTCTTGACGGCAGGCATCTCCCTGCATGTGAGAGTGACCGTTAGCATTGAAGTATCTGTCAAGTGTAGTCTGTCATTGCCTCTGCTCTGACACCCGGGTTGGCAAAATACACTGATTGGCTAAACTCCGATGGCAAGGAATCTGTTCTCTCTCCTCTCTCACCGGCAAAGAGCAGTGCACCAAACGTTTAGGTAGCAGCTTCTTATTTCGCTCCCACGGGTTAAAGGTGGGGTACGCACATCTCTTTGTCAAATTCAGCACATATCTCCTCACGGTCCGCTAGCTGTCCGTCCAGTGTGCATTCATATTGTATCAATAATTTGAGCTGATCAACTGACTGGTTTTGAATCTCGTGAAAAAGAGAAAGCTACACCTGTTATTTCAATGTGTCAGACACACATTGAATTAGCATTTTGGTAAGAATGCAACCGGATTGGCCTCAACGCTAAATACCTAACATTAAGGACATCACTGCTTTTAACATCTGCTCATAATTAGTCAATGCATGCTATGTCTTGTATTCTTTGACCAAAGCACTTCTGACTGTGCTTAGCTCTGCCTTTTTATCGTAGTGTGTGTGCTACTGCTGTTTTACCACTGTACCTCTGCTGGTGCTCAATGCAATGTCCCCACTGCGGGACAAATAAAGGCTGAACTAAACTTTCTACCTTTCCATCTTTCCTTTTCCAGGCTGGTATACTCTTATCATTGTTCTGGTGGCAAAATGGAATTTGGCTGAATACCTGACTTCTTTGTTTTCGTCATTGCTCCCAGAAAAGTCTTCCTGCGGTGCGCCGCCTTACTGCAGACCCCCAGTTATTTATCCAGCAGGCTTCAACTTCCACCCCCGTGCCCAACACTTTGTCCTCCACCATGAAGCAGTCCAGCACTGACACTGGACACAAATTCCAAACCAGCCAGCAGGTAAGGTTTGTCTAATGTGGTGAGCACTATAGAAAACCATGCAATTATCAACATATCATTTGTGATATGTAGGGACAGAAACTGTGAGAGAAGTCAATGCATTTACGTGCTCTTATGTAACTGGGTCACAGTCAGCTGCCTAAATCTGGTTTCAGTAATCACGAGAAGAGAAACCTGGTTTCCCCAGCTAGATTTGTCCTGGAGAACGCAGATTTCTCTGCCATGTAAACGAGGAACCAGGTTTCAATCTACACGCTTCAGTTAGACGTCCCTTCCTCAGTCAGAGACTGGGTAACATGAGGAAGGGACGTCCTAACTGAAGGCCCGTCCTGATCAGAGGACTGACAGACTGCATTTCCATTTGAACTTTGACACCAAAAAGCGTCTGGATAAGTAACCGGAAATGCAGTAAACTGCTAAACTGGAATAAGAGACCAAAAAAACAGTCACCAATGCAACTGATTGACCTTTCATTTTAATGTTGAATCAAAGTAGTTCAAACTGATTTGAAGACTGCATTGTCACTTATTGCATATTGAATTGCCAATTGCAAAACGAATTTCCTTTTTAAATAAAGAGACCAAAAAACATCCATAGTGATGCAACCTGAAGTTTTGAATTACCTCTTTGTCCTTTTCCCCAGTAACCATATTGTCTGTTTTGTCCTTAGTTAATAGCAAAGCATTTCAACATGTCCACTTACAGACACAGAATCAGGATTTTCAGAATCGGCACTTCAAATCGCTGCCTTGCCTCGGGGGGACTCGGTATATTCCTTTGTCTTTCTGGCAAGCTTTTTTAATCCGTAGATATTTCATGTTGTCATAAATGCTCAACATTATTCAGGGCCCCAGACTAACTTTTTACATTGGCTGCACTGCTGCGCTATTTAATTTTCACAAGTTAGGTGCACCCAAGCACACATTTGAAGTGTTCCCTTTTTTGTCCCTTCCCACACACATTGGTAATTTGTTCACACCTGTAAATGATTGTAAACAGGAATAAAGCTGCAGAGAAATGTTCATTTCAGAGACGCTAAACGTTGAATTCGCTTTCCTCTGGAGGGGAGGTTTAACAGTTTTGCTGCCTAAATGTCCCACGATATTTGCTATGACATTACTGCGCGCATGGAAACACTCCAAATGACGGACAGCAGCCTCTCCAATCCTTCAATACAACACACAAAGAAATCACTTGCGCCGCTAGACATCATTTCAACGGAAACATAGCCTACAGGGACCGGTAGACAAGGGAAATGTGCATGCCGTGCATTAATTTGGCTCGGAGGAGGGTGGATGATGGGTGTGCATCGCGTCACTGCTGAAACGTGGTATCCTCACCAGACACCCAGTTGGTGTTTGTTAAAAAGTGTTTTTCTGCATGAGTTTTTTAATCAGACCTGCTACATTTCAGGCGCAACAGGGCAACAAGGAAAACACTGTGTTGCTCTTGACAGATTTTGGTTCACCCAGTGTGCTGCGTTCTGTCCTGTCTCACATGATGTGTGTCAGTGAACACACAGTAAGGGGCTGAGATGGTCCCGTTGAAGTCGAAGCGTAGGGCTGGGGTTTGTATTCTGCGTTACAGGGGCTATACAGTACATGCTTGGCACTGATGCTTGATGATTGCCCTTCAAATGCAGGTTATCCAGCTGCCCCGGGGAGTGACTCTGAGACCTGGGTTGACAACAGTAGCCCACTCCAGAAATGACATATCGAAGAGCAGCAAACACACAGTGGCCCAGTCAGGAAAGCCCTTCACAGGTAATCGTTGTGAAAATAAGGGGTATTCCGAGGCTCCTACTCCAGTGAACGGTGTGAAACCCATTCACTGTGTCTAGTTGAATGGAATATGGAACGGGACTGGCATGAACCGGTCCTGTTGCCCGATTTGGTGGAGGTGAGGTCTTAGGTAGCGATTCCTAGTGACCTGTAGTCACACAATTCCAGCAAAGGGAAATGTGTCAGTCTCTGAGCACGGTGAAGGGAAGTGTGCAGAATACAAAATACATCCACAAACAAATGCTGCTCTCCAAATGACTTTGTATGTTTCTCTTTTTATAGGAACCTTTTCAATGAAACAGCCTTTCATGCAGGGGCCACCTCGTTCTACCAATTTGGTATTCAAGAACAGTTCAGGATCTTACAAGTAATGCATACAGTTGATATTTTTGGACTCCAATTGTAGCGTGAGGGGTTTCGAAAGTTGAACAATTCAGTAAGTTGTGTGTGTGTTTCCCAGAGAAGATGATGACATTAATGATGTAGCCTCCATGGCTGGAGTCAACCTGAGAGAGGAGAATGCACAGATCTTGACCACCATGGTTGGCTCTGTTGTTCAGTCGTGCCAGGACCAGCCCTTCCTCGCCCCTAACCCAGTGCTCAGCCGAATCCTTCGCACAGGTACCAGAGCCCCACTGGGGCGGCGCTCGGCCAGCCTGCTGGGCTCAACGTTTCGTTTAACACGTGGACCATGCAGCTTTAATGACCTCAGTATTTCTGCAGGCTTGTCTTTCACACTGCGGTAGTTTCACAGCCACAAAATTGCAGTTTCTAATATTTTTAGAGCTTGGTCTAAAGTCACAGTGGTGAAGACGATTAAGTAACGGCTGTTGAAGATGAAATGTGGTTGCATGAGTTGTTTCATGTTTATACCACCATTTAATTAACACAGTTTAGTTTTTTTGGTTTAATGAGTTAAAGCCATCCAGTGAATGTGTTGTTTTATCTTGACGTCCTACTGTAGGAGCTGTCCCCGACAAGCTTCGATAGAATGATTCTTTGGGTTTGATGATTCTTGCTGTGATAGCAGGTGCTTTGTGTGTCCTACATCAGGACAGCCACTGGGAGTAACTGATGTCGGTCCAGAGGTGGTAGCTCTGGTCTCGCATGCTACACAGGAGTGTCTCCGCGGGCTGCTGGAGAAGCTCGCTGTGATGGCAGAACACCGCAAGGCAGCCCTGAAGGTACAGCAGCCTGACCCCGACTCAAAGCAGCGGCACTCGTTCACGTCCCTGTTGCGTTGGAAGGAGTGGTTTGTATTTATTCTCACTGAAATAAATGATGTCGGAATGATGGCATACGGCAGAATGTTGCTGCCATCAGGTCCTCGTTATTACGAGAACCCAGGAAACGGAAATGTTTCATGTTCCCATGACATTTACTTTCATTATTACTACATCCAAGTTCTGTTTACAAGAAGCTTTTCTTAATATAACCACATATATCTATAAATTGTCACAAAACGACTTGGTACCGGTCAGTGCAGTGTTAGCATACCGGACCGCAGATGGTAAAGTGTCTGGCAAGACTGGGCATCCACCCTCCCACCCCCTCCTCTGACAGCGCCAGCAACACACACGAGGCCAGACGCCGTAGCTGACATTAGGGATAACAGTGTGCTTAAAGCCAATGCACAGCCTCGGCCTACCCTTCCTATCCACGTACTGTACCTCAGGAGGCTGTATGCCTGCACAATCTCAAATATTCAGTGCTGAGTGCGCATCCACCACCACCATCACCCCCCCCCACCTCCGCCCGCCCGCCCTCTGCTCGGGCGCTTCCATTCGCTACACATTTAGATTTACATGTAGTTTTTAACTAACCTGTCCCCAGCATCAATAAAACTGAATCCCTATTTAAACCAGTCACTGGAGTTTTAAGCCACCATCTCTGGATCATTTAACCCCATGAGGAAATGTCTTGTTTTACCAGCAAACCGACTTATCGCATTCTGAGAAATGAATTTGTGACATAAGAAGTTTCTTGTAAATAATAAATGGAATAATTGGCTGTCTAGTAACAACAAGAAAATGTCATAACATGAAATTTCCATTTCCATGGAGTCATTCAGCAGACGCTTTCATCCAAAGCGACCTACATGTGAGGAAGACAGTGGAAGCTATTAGAACAACAAGAGCCCAGCACAGGATCCAGAGCTGAGGAGAGGAAGGGGTTAATGAGGAGAGGTAGAAAGGAAGAAGGAGTCAGTGATGGTCAGTGAGGTGTTGATGCTACAGAATCTGCTGATCCTGTAGGAGCAGGCAGATCATGAAATATGTGTAGGATCCTGTAACAATGAGAAAAGTTACTTGTTACAACTAATCTTTTTTTGTCATGGTGGCAGCCGTGCACTGCTGCAATGTCATGCTCCCTGTATGTCTGGTCCATGATGTGGGTCCTCTCAAAGCTATGGCAGACTAGCCACCAGCATGCTAACATTGTCATTGTGAGCCAGTTGCCAGGCTATATTTAGCACGAAGCTAAAAGCCACTGTGCTTAAGTACAGCCTCACAGAGCTGCTAGCGCGGCTGGGGACTCTTAGGGCCCTATTTTAATCATGGAACGACAACTGCACAGCAGCAGGCCCCGGGTGAACAGACTGTGCGGGCGTCTCCAAGCGGCCCCGCTATTCGGTTCCTGTATGTGCAGCAGGGCTGAGTGGAGCGCAAGACAGACGGCAGAGAGTGGTGATGAATAAGTACACAGTCAACAGCTCTAGCCCTCACTCCTGATACCGTGTGTGTGTGTGTGTGTGTGTGTGTGTGTGTGGCAACAGGATGACCTGTGGCATGCCAAAGCGAGTGATGTTCGCTCCCAGCTTCGCTTCCTGGAGGAAGTGGAGGGTTTGAAGAAGAAAAGGAAGGATGAAGAGGAGAGGGAGAAACTGCTGCGTTTGGCCAGAGTAAGCTGGGCTCGGCCGGATGGTGGCACTTCTGTTGACTGAGAAGAGACTTAAACCACCTTTTTTCTCTGTTAGAAACGAGGCCATTTTACAGTGTGTATAAAACCAAGCTTTGGTTATGTTCTAATGGTATGAAGTTTAACTTTTTTTTTCAGAAAGCCATTGCAATGCCCTTTTAGGTCACACCAGCACTGTGACGTCCTCTAGACATTTAGTTCCTGCCTATATTTAAATGTTAAATGTTGGGGTTTTGTTTATGGGGAACAGTGAATGTCTTGGGGTGCAAGACAAATCTCAGAAAATGTCCTGAAAAATCCAATCCAACATCAGTTTGTTTGTGATCACAGAGTCGCTCACACACTGAGGATCCAGAGCATCAGCAGCTCAAGCAAAGAGCCAAAGAGGTGTGTATGTGTTTCACTCTGGAGGAAGCTGGAACAGGCTAAACGCTGTGTAGAGAGATGGGCTTTTTGCTAATTCAGCTAATGAAGTACCTGAAGAAGAATGGTAACGCATGGCATTGCTGCAGAAATCCGATGCTGCTGTAAAGCAGGCCTGCTCAGTGATTGCCAGCATTGCCCGCAATCTTATAATACAACAAGATAATTAGTGAGTGCTACCACAGTATCAGATGCAAAGTCTCTGACACTAGACACATGTGTGTCACCTCATGGTATCTATTGTCCTATTGTCATTTAGCCCACCCTCGTAGATGTAAATGGTGGCCAGAGTTTTGGAAACCCTTGTCAGTATAATGAAATACAATTCAACAGCAGCACAACCTCCAAAATGATCATACAGTTGAATCCCCACCTCTCAAACACTGAATATTATAACTTCGTGTAGGAAGGGTTGTTTGCAGGACTCTAATAAACTCTATATATGAGTGTATATCTCAAGCAACTGTGCATTAAGTTTCACAAGACCACGATGAGTGCAATGACAGTTGTGGGCTTTGTTTTTCACACTACCCAAGCTAAGGTGGAACGTTTTATTTAGTATTTGTAAAATTCCAAACCTCATGCGAAAAGAAATAGAAACTAAAATGGATATGAGCACGGGAGAGGGCAGCCTGGGGGCTTGGACCAGGTTCTCCCAGTCCGGTATCACACTGACAGCATGCTGCTGAGAAGGTTCCCTCTAACCCTTCCTGTTGCTGCCTTGGAGTCATTGAATAGAAGTAACTATAGCAGGAAGCACTAAGTTACACACATGCTTGGGTGTGTTGCCCAGATAAACCCAAACTGATCCCCATAATAAGGCTCCTGATATTTTTCCGTGCTGTGTGCCGGGGTAAGCCCCAAGAAGTGTGGTTTGGGAACTAGTTAAATTCCTGATGTCTTCCGTGCCAATTGTTCATTCAGCAAGGTAATGCTGGCAGCTCGGGGGGGGGGGAGTGTGAGGGACGTGGAAGGCACCGGTAACACCACGCAGGGCTTGTTTTCCTTTTCAGGGTGCTGTGTAGCTGCCAGAGCTTCCTCCGAGGCAAAAGTACTGTGTTCATTAACACGGCCCGTTGCTGCCACCTGCCCAACCAGCAATATTTCTTTGCTGCTGCTCTTCTCATCTTATGCACTGGCGGTCTTATCTAGATTGTACCGTTTCCTTTGGTGACTTGAAGCTTCTTATTATTAAGAAATTGCCACATTTTCACTGATGCTTTGTCTCTCTTCTCTTCTTAGTTACAGCAAATAGAAGAAGCTCAGGTGCAGCAAAGAGAGGCCAACCTCACCGCTCTAGCTGCCATCGGGCCTCGCAAGAAGAGACCTCTGGAGCAGACTGAAAGCCAGGTTGGTCTGTGTGCTCTGTCCGTTCTGTCCCAGAATCCAGCACATCCAGCAGGTATTTCACCTTAAAGCTCCAGTGGCGTCTAGTGGTGAAACTGCAGTTTGTAACCATTTGAACACCGCTCGCCTCCCCCTCCCCTTCCGAGCACGTACGTAGGAGAAACTACAGTGAGCGTGAAAAACACAGCCAGTGTTTGACGGTTCCGGGCTACTGTAGAAACGTGGCGACGCAACGTGGCTGTTAAAAGGGCTTATTCTAAGGGGATGAAAACACGATTCTTATTTTTCATAGACATGGAGGAAGGGTTGAGTTTGCATCGTCAGCTAGTTAAAACAGGAGCAGACCAGAACACAGGGCTTCTAACTAAAATATGATAAGATGTACTTAAACTGGTGCTGGGCAACGATTGAAATGTTTAATCGCATGATTTTTTGTGATTAATCGCAGTATGCCCAAAATTCAATAATGAATACAAAAGTAGTGTATTGCATACTTTTATTTTAGATATACTGAGAGGGAAGTGGCATTCATTAACATCTGTGCACCAAACACATATGAGGATCCTTTTATTTGACTTGGCTGAATAAGGCACTGGCTGGACTATCCCATGCCATATTAGAACTCAAAAACTGGACAAATCAAGTAAATCTTGCTCTAACCAACAAACTATTAAAGCATTTACTGTCTGATTTTAATCTTAGGGATGTTTGGCTGGGCATTTAATCCCACATCGAAGGAGTATACATTTTATTCAAAAAGGCATGAATCTTTTTCAAGGATAGATTTCATATTAATGTCTACATCCCTTTTGCCTTTGGTTCCAAACATAGAGATAAAGACCATGGCCCTAACAGGTCATCATGCATAAAAATGTTTATTGTTGATTTCCAGTTTACCAAAAAGAGCCACTCGATGGTGGTTTAATTTAATGCCGTTACAAAATGTAAGACTTCT
The DNA here is from genome assembly GCA_011952105.1 of Coreoperca whiteheadi. Lineage (NCBI taxonomy): Eukaryota > Metazoa > Chordata > Actinopteri > Centrarchiformes > Sinipercidae > Coreoperca > Coreoperca whiteheadi. Next base: position 31,369,320 of record CM022489.1, read on the forward strand.
GTGGACAATTTGAACTGGAACTGGCAGAATTTCTAAAGATTAACAGTCAGGTGATGATGCTAGCTATCTCTGGGACTCAATCAAAGGCTTTATAGGAAATGAATCAATTTCATGCTCTTGTAGATTGAACAAAGAGCAGCCTCGTAGAATGCATGAAGTTGAAACTTCACTATCTGACCTAGAACAAACTCAGCAAATAAATCATTCTAAACGAATAGCGAAGTCCTTAGCTAAAGTAAAAAAAGAGCTTCATTTATTACTAATACAGAGAACTGCATTTGCCATGCATAAAGCTAGACTTCACCAGAGAAATTGCATTTCCTGCTGAAAATGCTTTTGCAAAACGCTGCTGAAAAGAAGTCTGAAATGAAATGCCTAAAAGATCTTGAAGTGGGCACATTTGTGTTTTTGCCTGAGAGGTAAAATATTTTAGTCAAAGTAGTAAAGACAGAGTTAAACCTGAAACGGCTCAAAGTTTGAATTTATTAGGAGTTAAAAAGGACAGAGATAGCAAAACAGCTCATCAGTCCACCAATCAGAACAGAGGGGCAAAGTGCTTTGATTTTTGCTCAGCCAATCAGCATCAGCTGTGTGTCTGTGTAAACTGCCCTGCTGTTGAGACAGACTGGGAGAGCAGTGTAACAGCTCCCATCAAACAAGACTCTCAAAAGCCTAAACTACAGTTGTATCAGTGGAATTACCTCACCATCAGCACCAGACGTAGATATGTCATTTGTGTGGTTAGTGGATGTGAGCGCTACAGCGATTTTAAAAGCTGGTACTTTCTACTTTCATCTAATAATGATAATGGCTCTCAGAATGGCTGCAAATGACGGAAGCTCACCTAGCCAAACGTACAAGTCTGATAGATTAAATAAGCACGTGTGGAACCAGCACACGTATACCTATGTTTGTGGTGTAAAATGATGCATAAAGTGTGGGCGCAACAGCAAGTTAAAGAGAACATTTTTAGAAGATTTTCCATGGCTCCTACACTCCTACGATGATGTCGCACATACAGTAGGTGGCGGCATACACCTTTAAAGTTGGTTTGTAGCCCACAGGTAAACGCAAAGAGTACTTGTGCGGCTCGGTCCTTTTAAGGCCCGATTACGGCTCTAATTCACAGTAGTTCTATTTGCTCATACTAGAAACAGCTACTATTTCTTTTCCGTCTGTTGGCAGAAAGGGAGGAAAAGCTTCATTTAACGTGGACTAACTGGTAGCTTAGCTCGCTACACTTTCCAAGTAGCTTGCCCAACACTGTGCACATCTTGCTGAACAGTTTACCCCCGTTTCGTAAAGAACATCTGGATGCTGTTTTTCACGGCCCTTTGCTGTTATTTTTGTGCTAAATGTGAGATGTTGGCAGCGTCTTCTGAACAAAACAAGGAAGTGAGTTTGCTGCCGTGTGACGCCGCTTAGCAGGAGCCCGCGATGATTGGTCACAGTTGCAGAAAAGTTGCGGTGATTGGTCGCACTGAATTCACGGGGATTTGTTGAAGTTGCGTTAATAGTTGCGATCGCGAAATCCTGGAGGGACTGATAAAAGAGGGACACCACCACAGGGGACACCAATCCACCAACACAGACTCAGCATCTGAATGGGGGGGGGGATGAAAAGCAACAGCTTTAAAATAAAAGAAACTAAACCTAATACAACAATCACTAAATAACAAATTGACAAACAACAAAGAATCCAAACAAATAATCAGTACGACCTGTCCCTCTTACACACACACACACACACAAGTAAAATATGTCTTGACCCAGTCAGAAGGCCCACAGCGAAGCACGCAAAAATGAAGCAATGTGGGGAGGCCAAAACTAAATAAACACAAACAAAGTAATCACGGCAGCAGTGGTCTCTCGCAGGTTAGCTGGTGTAGTGCTGCTGCTCAGTTATCCTTTGCCCTGCGATACAAAACAAAAATGAGCCCCTTACCACGGCTGGAGGAGGAAGCTAAAGCCACCGCGCTACATAGCGGTCAGGCCGTTCCAAACGACCAGCACGGGTCCGAGAGATCGACACACCACAAGAGTTACCAGCGGCAGACATTGAATGCATGAGGTGGAGAGCAGCATGCAGCCACACCGAAGCGAGATTCTAGAACCCAAAAACACTTAAATGAGCACTGAATAGACAACATAAGAGCGAATACAGCCGCTGCCGGCAAGTGAGAGGCAGACAGGTGCTCTCAGAACGCCTTTATACTGCATACTGCCACAATCGGTCACAACCACCATGACTTGTGTAGCTTGCCAATTTAAATGTTGATTCCTTATGAATGCCGAGCTACAGAAGCCAGATAAAAACAAAGAAAACAACAAACAGAAACCCCCACAAGAACAGCATTAAGCATTAAGGACAGAAAAGGCCCCACAGTAAAAACTTGTTAGCAACAGAATATAAAACACCACACACGCATCTTCTTAACACCAAAGATTGAAACAACGTGAAACAGAAATGCAACAAGGATTGTGTAGCACCAACAATGGCTAGAAAGTACAAGAAAACAGCAGGTTTCATATTACCGCAGGTTGATAGGACTTGCTATAAAGGCCACCCCTCCTCAGCTAATGCAGACACACTGGAAGCCTGCAGCTTAGCACAGTTAGCATGCGTGAGACTGTTAGTTTAGCTCATTGAGGCTTTAATTCTCTGTGTGTTTAATTCGCGGCCCTGCAGGCTGTAGGTATAAAGTTGAGGACGCTGTTAAGTGCACACACTTCCCACTGCCTTTGAACTCCAGCGGAGTACCCAGTAGAGCCGGCTGCCTGCCTCCTCTCTCTCTCTCCTCTCCCAGCCCCAGGGCTTCCTTTACCTCCGCATAGTTCCTGTCATCAGTGGGTGCTGTGCCAGCTGAGGTAAAGCGTGTTTAGAGTAGAAGCTCTTTTGAACGTCTTTTTACAGCTCTTCTTTTTCACTCTTAAATATGTGCTACTGCGTGTGCTCAGACAGGAGCAGGCAGAGAACTACTGGCAAACTGCCATGCATAAGCACTTTGGTCTGGACATAAGCTCTAAAATTAGCTTATGTCTGCTATAATCATCTAATAATCATCTCAGACCATGGCCTAGTCAGCTTTAATCAAAACAACCACAACCCCCTCAAGTAGGTGGCGTTCAACACTTCACTTCTAGCATATTTCAGTCATTTCCTCTCCAGAGAGTGGACATCCTTTACTGACCTGAATGACTATCAATACTTTGAGAAAGAGCAAAAGCAGATCTTAGGGGACATTTCATTTCATACTCCACACACAAGAAAACAAGGAACAAGAAAATCTGCTGATTAGAACTGTGTCGGAGTATTTGTGTGCTCCCTGTGTTTGTCCGTGGGCTGAGCGGAGGGCAGACCGGTGAAGTAAACATTACTTGACGTTACTGTCGCGTAATGTGCGTAATGCCTTTACGTAACGCTGAAATTCAGTGTGCTGCAGTGACTTAAACCAACGCTGAGTAAGAAAGTATAAATAATGTATCATTTGTTATGTTTACACTGTATTCGGTTTCAGACTCAGAGATAATAAAACTGTTGTCCCTGTGTAGACCTACTTTTTTTCCACACAGTAAATTAATCACGAATCAACAAGGGAACCGATAAAGAAACGGACCATATAATAGTATCAATAAAATCTTTCAATGAATTCCTGTCCCTACTGGCAACCACTTTTTAACATATAAAACATAGGGACAGTAGCCTGTGACCAAAATAGAAATATATTTTTTAGATTCATTCCATTGGTGATATTCAGATATTGCTGTTCTAGTCAGAACCGGAACCAGACAACGCTGCACGTGCGTTGGTGCGTTTATTCACTCACCTGACTCGCGCACTCTCTTGAAAACCTTATCAGCCCTCCTTTCTCCGCCTGCTCCACCACCTTCATCGGATTTAACAGCTAATGACTTTGCGTCTTTCTTTGTCAAGAAAACTACCGCCATTAGCAGTCAGTTCTCACCTGTTGACCTCGCACGCATCCCAGATACGTGTCTGCTCCCCTCTTTCTCTCCACTATCTGAAGCTGACGTTTCCAAGGTCATTCATTCTAGCCACCCTACCACCTGCCCGCTGGATCCCATCCCCACCCATCTCCTCCAGGCCATCTCTCCGTCTGTTGTCCCTGCTCTGACCCACATCATCAACTCCTCCCTCACCACTGGGTCGTTCCCCACAGCTTTCAAAGAAGCCCGCGTCACACCGTTACTGAAGAAAGCCACTCTCAATCCGACACTATTAGAAAGCTACAGACCGGTTTCCCTCCTTCCTTATCATAGCCAAAGCTCTGGAGCGAGCTGTGTTCAACCAGCTCTATTCCTTTCTCACACAGAACAACAAGAGCGGCCATTCCACGGAGGCCGCGCTGGTCTCAGTTGTCGAAGCCCTGAGACTGGCAAAGGCGACATCCAAGTCATCTGTACTTATCTTACTGGACCTGTCTGCTGCCTTTGACACAGTTAATCACCACGTCCTCCTGTCCTCTCTCAGTGCTATGGGTGTGTCTGGAATCGCGTTGCAATGGTTCAATACATACCTCTCGGGTCGGTCATTCAGAGTATCCTGGAGAGACGAGGTCTCGCAGTCCCAACATCTCAATACAGGGGTGCCGCAGGGCTCGGTGCCGCTACTGGTGGTCCGCTACAATTTCTATAGTGGCAAGTAAAAAATACAAATAAAAAGAGACTTCTGACCCGCTCCCTCGACCGGGCAAGTGAAGAGAAGCATTAATGTTGAACCCTGCTTATAATGAATCAAATTGTATTAGTAATTGCTAAATGGACTGTACCTTTCTCCCATTTCACCCTGTTCACAACTGTCTGCCCATCAGTACAAAGTAAACTAACCATTCACACACCGAAGGAACAGTCCTCAGGAACAATTTAGGGTTCAGTATCTTGCTCAAGGACACTTCGACACGTGGGTTGGGGGAAGCCGGGATCGAACCACCGACCTTCGTGGTTGGTGGACGACTGCTCTGCCACACACAGCTGTGGCTTAGTGTGGCTTGTATCAGACACTCTCCTATACGACCAGTGGGTTCATGACAGGGTCGTCATTCAGCTGTTGGGGTGATAATGACCAGCTCACTGTTAGATTACTGCTTACTTATTTCATACCAGTATATCTGACAACAGTCATATTTATACAGAATATTTAGTTTGCTTGTATTGTGTATGTGTTTGTGTGTCAGGTGACTCTGCTGCCTAGACCGGGTCTTCAGAGAATGACTCGGGTCATGCTGAGGGATCTGCTGGTGTGTATGGAGCAGGACCGCTTCCTACGCCATTCTCTCACTCTGTACAAAGCGATGATCTGACTACCTGACTGATGATAATCTGTAGTTTGTGTTTATGGGATCTCAAATGTTGGCCTATTTTATTTTTTTTTTTACCTCAAAAAATGTTTGGACTTTGTTTTAATTTTATCAAATATCTCTGTTAATTATCTACTATTTATTTTAGTGGTCAGCTGTCTCTGAAAGTAGTCATAGTTTTGGTTTTTAAGTTGATTGTGTTCCTTTTGAAAAGCGAGAGATTCAGCTGCAGATATACTGTGATGAATGAACCTGTTGGGATTATAAAGGTTAGAATAGAATAGAAGTGCTTCTAGGAAGCACTGCTGTTTACTGAAAAGTGTTCTAGAGCTGTAACAATTTATCGATTATTCAATCGACCGAAAATTGATAGGTAACTATTTTCATAATCGAATAATCGTTTGTCATTTTTAAGCAACGTTAGCTTCTTATGAAAATGGGGAAAAATGTGTTTTTCTTTGTCATACATGATAGTAAACTGAATAGCTTTGGATTTTTTGACTGTAAGTAAGGCTCTGGGAAAATTGCACAGGGCATTTTTCACTATTTTCTAACATTTTATAGACAAAATGATGGCCAGATTAATCGATAATGAAAATAATTATTAGTTGCAGCCCTAAAGTGTTCTATGAACAGTGTTGAGAACGTGCAGTAAGTGGTGTTGAGTTCTCAGTTGGATGTTGAGTTTTTCATTATTCTTCTTGTTTATTGTTTGACCATTAAAAAAAGTCGACTTTGTCACATCCTGACTTTTACTGCACCTTTGGTTGTTTTTAGCCACAAAAGCCTCGTGGTAATGTCGGTCTGTTGGTCCACCACTTTGGTGCAGAATGAAATGTCTCTACAATTATTGTATGGATTGCCATGAAATGTTGTACACCCATTCATATTCACCAAAGGATGAATTTTTAGAATGTTGATCTTGTGCCTTTTCATCTAACGCCATCACCAGGTCAGAAGCGGTATAAATACTGGGCTTTTCCATAGCGTTACAGTAGTAAAAAATATGGAGTTCCAGGCTACAAAACACATATTTACCAGACCGCACAAGGATTTCTTCCTGCCAATAACAGCTTTCAGGCCAGATATTTTCAACAGCGGCTGTCTGTTACTTCCTACCTTTTGCATTGCCTCAGTCATCCTGTAGATCATACAGGAGGTGTATGTATTCCCTACTGCTACTCAAACACAAGCTACCAGCTTACCTCCTGTAATTGTTAGAGTACCGTTGCTGGTTGTTGAAATCCAAGGCAGTGTCTGAAATGCAGACTCTTGAGAGACTGTGTCCCTAGATATGGTGACGGATCCTGAGCTATCCGGGCTCAGGGCAGAGCTCCTAACCAGAGCAGAGCCTGATCAGCAACCGGAAAGCAAACTGCTCTCCTACCTGGTTGAACTGGAGCCTGCAACCTGCGCGTTGCTGAGAGTGTAAAAAGGTTTTGTCCCCCCAGTACAAATTCTCTTGGGCACCAGTGGTCAAAGGTAAATATCATCTTTTTGAATCTGCAGAGGTTGACAGTGTCCTCCTGGTGTTGAATTATTTTAATAATACATGTTCCTCCATCTTAGATTAAATCTGCCCCTTCAAGACCAGAAAATCTAGTCTCCTCTTGAGGCCTTGGAAAAATGACAATATTCGGGTGCTGAAGAATCTTCTTTAAAAAGAAGATAATAAAACAAAAAAGGCTAGCTCCATGGTATAACGCTGAAACCCGCAAATTAAAGCGAACATCACGAAAACTTGAAAGAAAATGGCGTTCCAACTATCTAGGAGAATCTTGTTTAGCCCGGCAAGATAGTCTTAAAATATATAAGAAGGCCCTCCGTAATGCCAGAGCAGCCTACCACTCATCACTAATAGAGGAAAATAAGAACAACCCCAGGTTTCTTTTCAGCACTGTAGCCAGTCTTTACTGACAGGTTATGTACCTCAGTCCTTTAAAGTAGCTGTTATTAAACCTCTCCTTAAAAAGCCCACACTCGATACAGGGGTTTTAAGCCAACTATAGACCTATATCTAACCTTCCCTTTATCTCTAAGATCCTTGAAAAAACTTCCATTAGCTTTTTGATGGGCTAACCCCCAACTCTGGAAAAGGAATCAATTTGAGTGGAAAATACCTTCCAATCCTTCCTGTATAGATTCTTCTTCTGCTTCTTTTTTCCAAAGCAGAATGGAAAGAGACATTGTGTATCTACAACAAAGATAAGCATGCCCAAACTAGAACTGAGGCTGAAATGAATGATCGAGTTCTTTGTTTCACAGGGAACTCTGCGCTTGTGCAGGTCAAAGTCTGCAAATATTAGCAAACAATGCAACAGGACATGCAAAACATCATGGTTTATACACTGCAGCGTATACACAGGGAACATTTACAGTACTCATACAGCACATTATAACCAGTAGCCTTGGCTGGAAAAACATCATTTTCAATATATATTTAGACCTCTGATTCATGTTTAAAAGGCAGACAGTAGCGTGTGCTGTCGAGGTGCAGCCGAAACGTTAATGGAGATGCTGAGCAGTCTGTGCAAAGTTATTAGCTCTCTGTGAACACTACAATGGAACATAAAATGTACATTTGCGGTTGAAAAATTGAACAGATCCTCTAAACTATGTAATTTGTCATTGTCTTCCCAAACATACATCCCTGTCAGCAGGACAATAAAGTCACGCTGCTCCCGCCGTCTCCTGGCAGACGAGTCATGTTTCACATGGCCACTAGAGGTCTTTGTTCACGTGTACTGTATGTCTGCATTTAATGAACCCATTTCAGAATCATCCAAGTATCTGCCTGTACTTGGATGATTTTGTAGGTAACCTACAAAATAACAAAATGGTACCTTGAGAGGGAATTATTTCACATGCAAAACAAAATGTTGGACATTTTAAAATGCAGTATCATTATGGACTGTACTTGCATATTAAAAGGTTTTAACTGCACAAAAACCATGCCGTCATCTCATATGTGGCAAACGTTGCAGCCTCAGCATGTGGTCTGAGACCCTATATACCATTCAACCACAGAAATGTGTCCACTGTTAAGAGATGTTGCCATACTGCGTACTGCAGTAGCTCTCCCTTGCATATCTCTGGTGGTATTAGGCCAATGTGGGCAATGTTGGAAATCACTGAGCACGACTCTTCTATAGCAGACTCGCTTTACAGAATTTTCGCATCAATGTGATGAAGTACAGGTATTTTAATTCAATGGATTAGCCAAAAACAGACATTATCATCTCGTTATGTTATCTAGCAGTGCTTTCTCAATTGAATTTTCAAGAAATATACATTATCAGAACACCACAGTAGAAAATTAAAGCCGCAAGCAGCGGTGACTGGGCCCTCGCAGCTCCCACTCCTCACTGGACGTCAGTCGACACAGCTCTGAATTTTCATGTGTTTTGGTAACTGCACGGACGAGTTAAATGTCACTTCCTGTGTCCACTATGTGGCGCTAGACAACACCCAATAATCATGTGGACATGCCATGTTCCAGTATATCAAGTGTAAACCACACCGTGAAAATGTCATGTAAATCAAACAATGACTTACTTCCTGCTGCCAGTAGGTGGCACAATGACTATAACTCCTAATTGGCATGTAGATGTCCTCAGGCCGGGACTCTTGTCCAACATGGGACATTTGGGGCAGAATGGACAAAGTACACTAATGACCATCATGGCAGCAGCGTGATGAAAACTCACAAGCTTCACTCTTTAGCTGCATCAGCGTCGTGAGACCATATCTGAGATGGTTGTGGTCAACCTGCTAGGAAGAGCACATCAAAGTGTCAAACGTGTCATTTCCTGTTGACAGGAGGAGGTATGACTATGACTGAATAATGACATGTCTTCAGGACTCTTATCACATGTGACGTTTGGGGCAGATTTGACCATGTACGCTGAAGTTACAACAACTTCCTGTTTCTTGGCGAAACATCAAAATTCCACGCCCCGCCACAGGCGAAAGTTCAACGAAATTTCAAGCTTTGCACAACGTTTCATCTCGACGGTGATGAAAATCTGAGGTCGATTTGATGACTTCTCTAGGAGTTAAAGTGTGGAGCCTGTAAATGGCCAAAAATGCCCTAAAACTAGCATATTCAATTCAAAATGGCTGACTTCCTGTTGGGTTTAGGTTATGGCTCTAAGAGGCTTTTATTAAGTCTTGGGGTGCAGCTGCCACCCAAATTTCATACATCTAAGTGAAACATTCCGCTAGGGGCCACTATGGCGCCATTTTGCCACGCCCATGCCCCAGACCAGATCAGAATGTTCTGATGTGTCTGCAAGTCCTGTGAGTTTTGGAGCGCCTTGAGCCTCTCACAAATGCAATTCACTTCATGTCAAAAACAATAGTAATTCCTTGCATTTCATGTCCCATGACTTCCATTCTGCACTCCCCTAAGTACTCTCCCATGAGCCCCTGCCAATCCCTGCACGGATGGATGGATCTACTTTTTTAGCGTAATGATACTACTGTCTGAATTCAATGTGGCAGCAGTAAGTGAAGTATGAAATAAGTGGATGTGGTGGAGTTTCACTGCAGCGTAAGAGAGTCTGTGTATTCATGTCTGCTCAGCTGGTTGACTTCTTCATGCTGACGTCAAGCTGTTGCTGATATGTGTGCGAAAAGGGCGACGTCCGTGAGTTCAGTCCACGAGTTCCTGTTTGATTCGGATGAGGGTCGGGGGGTGTCGGCTGCCTCGGCCCTCCCTCCGTAGAATGTATTCACTAAACTGGGAAGAGTCCACTCCGCTGCCGCATGAACCGGTGATCCAGAACCCTCTCCGCTGTAACCGCTCCAACACCTGCAGGCACACACAAACCAAACGGCAGCAACACAAGGATGAGATTGGACGAGGAGCCTTTACACACTCTCTCCAGCTGAAGTCCAGAATACTGCTTGGAAAAAACATGGGGCTTGTTCAACATTTCACGGATCAATTTGAAGTCACTGTGTAGATTTTGAAGACGTTCCCACTTCGGGGCCCTCCACTGATAGACACTGAGGCCCCACCAGCCCATGAGTCACACCTGGGGCCGAATGCACTAAAAGCAACACACTGACCCGTGTGAATGTAAAAGACTACAAAGAAGTTAAAGAGAATCCAGCTGAAAGCAACACAGCTGCCGAGTTCCACATCATGAACGTGTAAATGATTAATAGGCTCATGATATCGCTGCCCATCATTAGGACACAACGTCTGACCATAAATACATTTAGAATAATAATAATAATAAAGTGCAAACCCAGTGTTACAAAGTGCTTTACACAAAAAAACACAACAATAAAATACACAGTAATGCGTGACTAAACAGGCCGGCGTGGGGAATGAAAGAGGAATAAAAGTTAAACCCAAATCTATAAATACAAAACAAAGGATAAAATGGAAAGACAATGGGTGAATAGAGCAGTGCAAGACTTACGTGCAGTATGATGCTACTCAATACTTACTATGACATTTACATTTAGTCATTTAGTCATACTTAAGGATTAAAATAAACCCGAAGATGGTAATGCACATTAGAAGAAGGTAGGAAGATCTGTGTATTCCATGAAATGAAAGTGTTGCTTAGATGTCTTCTCATATGATCATTTTATCCTTTATATTCTTCAGCTGCAGCCCGAGCCGTGTGAAACGGCCTTGGGAGCAAATAAAAGATACAAATATAAACCTAATTCAAAGCGGTGAGTAGGCTCTCGTTCAGATCTTATAAGCACCACAGGTACAAGGCTTCAGTGTTTCAGCCACCCTGTTGTAGGCTGATATCGGTAAAGCACAAGGCGTTTGTCGTCTCTGAACACTAAGATCCACGCAGCAAGCTTTTCTTTTTTTAATTCTTTTTTCTTCTGAAGTGAACATGGTGCCATTATCTGGGTTTGCCCTCAGGAGTCCTCTGTTCCTCTGTACTGTTTCTCTGTCTGTCAGATTGAGATTCCCCTGAGACAAAGGCATGAAATGTGTCAGCCATCAATTTATCTCCACGCAACACAGTTACGGGCTGATTTGTCATCATCTTCACGATATTAAAGTCAAACTCTTCGCCTGATAATTCAAGAAAAAACACATTCCCCCTCAAGCATGAAATGGATGGTGACATGCAGGGGGGTGGCAAAAGCCCAAAATGTTCACAATAGAAAAACATTTAGATATTTTAACTGATCTTAAGAAGATCGATGATTGCAAATAAAAATAGTCTTGGAATGAAATAAGAATGCTTTGACACAACCAAAACACCAGTTAACTAATGAGACCATAACGTCTTGTGGGAAAAGGTTTCCTGGATTGTATTTCAAGAGAGAAGCTGGCATGTTTTAATGCACGTCTACAGAGCAGACCTCTAGTGGCTATTAGTGATACTGCATCTTTAGACACGTGCATTGAGTTTGCCTTTTGACCATGTTGGTGGCCACTTGCTTAGGTCTCATTCAAAACAACATCCCCCCCAGGTAAGCTCGGGTCACTCACACTGTGGGGTTCTCTGCAGCCACAGTCATGACTGTGAAAGCCCCCTGCCCCTGTCCTTTGAGTCATTGACCTTGTGGAAATGCTTGACGTTCTGATTCGGTCAGCCTTACTGCACGGTTCTCCAGAAAAACGTCAGGCCTAAGAGTTTCGTGTAAAGACCAATTCAGTGACCAGCTGAGGGCCCGTTTTACTCTTTAATGGGGCAATGCATCGCCACTACACGTTGTAGTGAAGTGATGGTCATGACGTTATTTTTTCTAGCTAGAGTGCAGAAATCTTGAGGAAACCCAAAGCGCCTGAAAATCACAAAACTTCCCAACAACAACAACAGCAACAACAGGAACGATGCACTAAATGAACTGTACCAGCACATCAGCGAGCAGCAGACAGCACACCCCGATGCTTTTCTCATCATAGCTGGGGATTTCAACCATGCTGACTTAAAGAGTGCGTTTCCAAAAATACACCAACACATT
>CM022489.1:31381792-31413947 GCA_011952105.1 Coreoperca whiteheadi
CCCCCCCTCCCTGGACCCATTCCAGTTTGCATATCGGTCCAACCGGTCGACCGATGATGCCATCTCAACTACCCTCCACTCAGCACTCACACATCTAGAGAAAAAAGACTCATACGTCAGAATGCTGTTCATAGACTTCAGTTCAGCATTCAACACAATCAACACATATTTTATTTTTTTATTATGTCTTTTTTTTTTATTTTTATATTCCCTTATTGTATAGTTTTAGCTTATATTTTATATTTGATCTAGATTTTAGGCTCTACTGTTAGTGTTATCTGTACGCACCGGGGTCTGAGAGTAACGCAATTTCGATTCTCTGTATGTATGTAATGTACATGTGGAAGAATTGACAATAAAGCAGACTTGACTTGACTTGACTTGACTAAAATCCTGGCTGAAATGCAGTGACTCCCTGGGCTACTGTATTCCAAACAAGTGACTGATAAGCTCCCCATGGCGTGGTCAGAGCATGTTGTACACACATAACTTCTCCCCACTCAACGTCTCCGCCTGGAACAAGCAGTATATTTGACGTAGAATGAATCGCTTTATGCCGAGAAACATATTGTTTCGGGACTTAGTGAATAACAGAGGGAGCTTATTGGGTGCAAATGTATGTACTGTAGCTATGTACAGCATTCCCAAGAGACTTCTGTTCCTTCTCAGAAAGGATACCAGCCTGGACACCTGCAGCGAGACCCACTTTCATCCAAGGTATCCTACTTGTGGCGAAAAATGTAATAATTATTTTAGTAGAAGCTGTTTGTGGGCACAGAAAATAATATTCTCGCTGTTTCTCTACCTGTATCCCCCCAGACAAAGAGACACATTTTAGGAATGAATGGTATCTATGCAGCTAATGGATTCTTGAGGCAGCGTTTCAGTCTAGAGGACAGCGCCGGGATGTACCGTCGTGATGGCGCTGAAACCACAGCCCATATATTCTTGGCATGCAGTAGGTTACAGTTGTTTTCGATTGATTTCTGTGCTTCCGTCATTTACCCGTCCTTTTTCAAGAAATCATATCACATTTAGTGTTATACTTCCAAATAACAAGGAAGAACTTTGCTGCACAGCAGCTTTATGTTTAGCTTAATTATATACATAAAGGAGTCCTGAAAGCGTTTTCCAGCACTTCTAAATCACTTGAAGTTATATTCAATTCAATTCAATTCAATTTTATTTATATAGCCCAGTATCACAAATCACATTTGCCTCAAAGGGCTTCACAATCTGTAACATACGACCCCCTCTGTCCTTAGACCCTCGATTCGATTAAGGAAAAACTACCCAAAAAAACCCTTTTAACAGGGAAAAAAATGATAGAAACCTCAGGAAGAGCAACAGAAGAGGGATCCCTCTCCCAGGACGGACAGACATGCAATAGATGTCGTAAGTACAGAATAGATTCATAGCATCAAAACTACAGAGAAGCTAATATTGGAGAAATATGATCTCTTTTCCTAGTTCCTGTCAGTACACGTGCTGCAGCGTTCTGAATCAACTGGAGAATCTTAAGGGACTTTTTCGGGCTGCCTGATAATATGGAATTGCAGTAATCCAGCCTTGAAGTGACAAATGCATGGATTATTTTTCCGCATCATTTCGAGACAGGAAGTGCCTGATTTTGGCCATGTTACGTAGGTGAAAAAAGGCAGTCCGTGAGGTTTGCTTCATGTGGGAGTTGAAGGATAGATCCTGATCAAAGATAACTCCTAGGTTCCTCACAGAGGTGCTGGAGGCCAGGGCAGTGCCCTCTAGAGCAATTAGATCTGCCGACAGTGAGTCTCGGAGGCGTTTGGGGCCAAGTACAATAACTTCAGTTTTGTCCGAGTTTAGAAAAATTCAGAAAATTTCTGGTCATCCAGGTTTTTATGTCCTTAAGGCATGATTGAAGTTTAACCAACTGATCAGTTTCATCCGGCTTAATCAATAAATATAATTGGGTATCATCCGCATAACAATGAAACTTTATGGAGTGCTTTCTAATAATATTGCCCAAAGGAAGCATATATAAAGTAAATAGAAGTGGTCCAAGCACCGAACCTTGCGGAACTCCGTGACTATCTTTGGTGTGCTCGGATGATTCATCGTTAACATAAACAAACTGAGATCGGTCTGATAGGTAGGATTTAAACCAGCTTAACGCGGTTGCTTTAATTCCATAGAATTTGATGGTCAATGGTATCGAATGCAGCACTAAGATCTAGCAAGACAAGTACAAGTTAGGGGTTTTAGCCAACTATAGACCTATATCTAACCTTCCCTTTATCTCTAAGATCCTTGAAAAAACTGTTGCTAATCAGTTATGTGACTTTCTAAATAACAATAGTATATTTGAGGATTTCCAGTCAGGTTTTAGAGTGCATCATAGGACAGAAACAGCACTGGTGAAAATTACAAATGACCTTTTAATTGCATCAGACAATGGACTTGTGTCAACCTCCTGGTGTTGAATTATGTTAGATATGTGCGCTCGGTTGACGTTTTCAAAATCAACTGAAGAATAATGTCACGTGTCATGATGCACGAATTGAGCAGTTTCCACAAGTTACACCTAAATATTAAATGAAAATAATGTTAGACAGCCTCCAGGCAGTCAGTGGGGATGAAGTTGTTCCTGTTCCTGACAGTGCCCAGTTAAAGTGTTACAATTGAATAACTTCCCGCTCTGACGCATCTTCTCCAGTTTCAGAGGGGAGGCCGGTTCGGGTTGTTCTGCCTGTGTTTCGGTGACAGACTCAGCTGAACCGAAGCCATGGTTGCCGGCTGAAGCAGGTTTTCTGGATCACACTTCCTTGCTTGTCGGAACCCTCCCTACCCTGCTTCTGATTGGCTAGTAGTCCCTTACTGCACATGCGCGACTCCCAACAAGGTCCAAATAGAATTGAGATGCCTCTCTCGGTAGCTAAAACGGCGTGTTCAAGACAAGACAAGAAAAGAGCTGCTGCAGCAACGTGCACAGTGAGAACGAATATGGTGTTTTGTGAAAATGAAACCATGTCATCCTGTTCTGGTACAACCCAAAAATAAAAAGAAAGCTGCAAGCAGCGATGAACAGGGCCTCGCACCTGACCGCACGTCGGGGTGCAACGCAGCCTCGGGGTCGCTGCCAAACGACGCGGCACTGAATTCGCACGCGCTCTGGACGCGGCACGAAGGAGTTAAATGTAATTTCCTGTGTCCACGCTGTGGCGCTAGAGAACACCGACTAAATATATGTCATGTTTCAGTATATCAAGTGTAAACCACATCCTGGAATTTTCATGTAAATCAAATGATGATTGTCACACAAGTCTTACTTCCTGTTGCCAGTAGGTGGCACAATGACTATAACTCCTAATTGGCATGTAGATGTCCTCAGGCCGGGACTCTTACCAAACATCTGAGATTTGGGGCAGAATGGACAATGTACACTCAAGTTACAACAAAATGTTATGTTATGTTGGCAACCAGAGAACATGGAGAGGACCCAAACACAGACTGAGGAGGCAGACGGATGATTTGAGTGGAGATATTTAATGTCTCACTTGTAGCAGACAGTCGGCAAACAGTAGACAGGCTGGCAGGTATACATACATACAAGCGATGAATAAGTAACAGGCAGGTAGGCAAGCTTAAATTCCAAACAAACAGGCAGACAGAACCAACACAGCAAGTGAGTACAAACTGACAAAGGACCAAGGAAGTGAACCAGTGTGCGTAGTGAGAGGCTGATGAGGGCATGAGTTGCAGGTGAGGAGAGCACCAACACACTGCAGGCTGACGAGGGAGAGGGCACACAGGGGTGTGGGTGGTGCGGCAGTCACTGCAGGGCAGGAGAAACTAAAGGCAGGAGAAGAACCTTTCAGAATAAAACAGCAAACAACTAAACATAACCCCAAACCATGACACAACTTCCTCTTTCACGGCGAATAATGTATCTCGCGTTGATAACAGTGTTTGATGCAAACTCACAATGTTTACAATGAATCATCATGAAGATCTTAAGAATTTAAGGTGGATCTGGTTAACCTGGTGGGAGTAAGAGTACTGTACCTGTAACTTCCTGTTGCCAGTAGGTGGTGCTATGACTATGACTGAATATTGGCATGTGGATTTCTTCAGGCCGGGACTCTTATCAAACGTGAGGTTTGGGGCAGATTAGACAATGTTCATTCAAGTTACAACAACTTCCTGTGTCATGGCGAAACATCGACATTCAACGCCACGCCGCGGACACAGTGTTCAACAAAGACTTACAAGCTTCACAATCTAGCATCATCAATGTCTTAAGGCTCTAGACTGCAGGACTGCCAGAAGAAGTAAATCACGGTGTAAAACTTGACATTTCCAGTAGCCATTGGGTGGAACTGTGACTTTGAGTGAATCTTGGCGTATGGACTGCTATCCAACATGTAAAATGTGGTGCATATGTGAGCATGTACACTGAAGTTACAACTTCCTTTCTCATGGCGAATGATCAATTTCAACGCCACGCCACGGACACGCCCTTCAGCGAAAACTCACCGAGAGCACGGTGAATTTTGGAGTCCATCTGATTAATTCTCTAGGAGGAGTTAGTTAAAGTATGGACCCCGAAAAATGGCCTAAAATTGCACTTTCAATTCAAAATGGCTGACTTCCTGTTGGGTTTAGGGTAGGGGTCCTTGAGGCTTTTTTGTGGGTCTTGGTCCACATGTCCCAGAAAAATTTCGTGCATGTAGGGGAATCGGGCTATTTTTTTATAACTTTGCACGTGACCCATATGACACGTACATTTTGTGAAAAGTGTGAAACGTTTGGTGAGTTTGACAATATTTAGGCCGCAAGAAATGTGCTTCAATTGGAAGAAAAAAGAAAGCAAAAAGAAGATTTCCTTGCATTTCAATAGGGTCCTTGCCTTGGCTGCTGCTCGGGCCATAATTACCCCTTCTGGTACCAAAACCAGCAGCTTTAGTGGTCTCTCATCTAGTCTGGGTGCTTTAACAACGTTAAAAAAACTGTTCTTTTTGACTCAGGGTTGTCGTTTGATGCTCAGGTGATTAAAGTGGTGCGGTCCTGCTTTGTCTGACCAAGATCAGGCCATCCATGCTTTTATCTTCTCCAGACTTGACTATTCCAAAGCACTTTATTCTGGCTGGATGTCGGCCTTCAACACGTTCTGTGTGGCTCTGGGTTCAGTGGATTCTCATGGGCCCGCCCGAGGTCTGAAGAGAAGCGTGGCCTGCAGAGCCGGAGGAGACACGTGCAGGAAAGGGCAGAGGGGCAAGAGGGCTGGACTCTGGACAGACAGGGTCCTCCAAGCATCTCCAAGCAATGTGCCGCTGAATCAGGTACCTCTCAGATTGAGGACAGCAAACGTCCAAGGGAAAAACAGGGACTGGGGCACACTGATGGATTTGCAGCCTTTAATTGTGCAAACAGACTAACGGGTCGTGTTCAGAGTCAAAATGGGCAAAGACACGAGGGTGGGAGTTGCCATAGTCAATGTCCCAGTGCCACACCCCATGCATTAACTCCCCTTTATTCTGGAATCAGCAGATAATATATCTCATGTTTTGGATAAATAAAGTTAGAATTATTATTATGATAAAGCAACATAAAAGTCAACTGCGTGGAGCAGTGTGCTGCTATTAATCCAGCATTAACAACAACATGTGTACTCTACAACATTTCTGACGGAGCTTAAAAGTGACACTGTATAGTAAAATCTATCAAAATGGCTGATGTCAGACCAGCTACAATCACCTCTGCAGGCAGTAAATGTATTACATAGCTGACAGATGTTGTTGAAGTCCATTTGTGTCAGAATGACCTGGTAAGTTGGTCGCTCAAAACCTTAGGATAGCAGCCACGTTTGAAAATACAAGTAGTGGAACACTATGTTAAATACATGAGGGTTACTTACTGCAATACAGGTTTGATGAACTGTAAGAGACATTACTTATGTCTGCCTGTTTACCAAAATACTTAATATACAGAAATCCAGTTTCTCTCACTGTGTCTCAGTTGGCATTTCTGAAATGTGGGACACTGCAGAGTTGTGACAGGACACGGGTCCTTAGTTGTGCTGCTGTGGTGGAAATGCATCTCTACCTGCAAACACAGTAAGTCACTTTTAATCTCATACACACTGCAGTGCTTAACAGAGCCTTTCCAAGTGTTGAATTAACTGCTGGGTGCTATATTCTGGTAGTTATTCTAATTGCTGTAGTCATTTTAATACTTGGTGGTTCAGAGTTCACTACTGTGCAGAATCTAAAATGCAATATGGAAACCTGCATAGTATGTAAATGAGCACCTTATAGTGTACGTGGCCTGTTAGCAGTGATTTCACAAGTTGAACTTCCCTCATGGCTTTTGTAAAGCTCTTTGAACAGTCCTGTTGTTGAAAAGGGCCTTGCCTGATGTGGTGAGTTTTCTGGGGCAGGAGATATGTGTATTAAAATGTAAAAATATTCAAGTTCTGTTCGGTGTCAGATCAAGGGTCTTACTGCTGGGTCAGCGTCTGGTGGCTCTGACTGCAGCAGATCAACAAATCTGTTGAGCAAGTTGATCAGATGACAAACTCAGCACAGCTCGTCGTAGCTCACCCCAAACACAGCACAGGAAAAGCTTTCAGGGTCGCCCCACTGAAGGTTTCAGCTCCTAACTGCATACAGCCATGTGGCAAATCGAAAGCATCCCACTGCATCCCACAAAACACGATGGCCTTAACTGCCATTGTTCCTAGTTTCTTCCACGGCCTGCTAATAGTAATGTGTTCATTCCCTGCGGGCCCTAACTTACATTATTTACAGAAACAGGCTAGATGCTAACGCTAGCAAACTGTCAACAAGGAAATCCAGATGTGCACATCCATTGAGATAATGTCCGCCACAAACAGCATGACATCAGTGCTTACTCACTGTTTGAGTTGTTTCAGGGGAAACGCCACGACAATGACGCTCCGTCGGTTAGCTAAGGTTAGCTTGTGTATTTAAACAGGTAGCACAGTTAGCAATGTTAAAGTGCTGCCAGTCACTTGCTTGTTGTTCGAGCAGTTAGGAAGTGTACAGTGACATTCATGGCTCCACTGCACCCTGCCATCGTGGGTTTGGGCGCTCCCCTGTGGCAGTGGAAGGAGCCTGTGAGCCTGGGCTCAGGGCAAAGAAAACCTTCAGGTCTACTCACCCCTGAGCTCTGCTCCCCTCTCCTCTGCCAGCCTGGTCGAGCCGCTGCTCACTCCTCCTAACCCCGAGCCGCCTGGATGCTGACCGCTTTCCTGCGTGCTGGCCCTCCTTCCCCGAGGTCTCCCTGCTCCCCAGGGTGACTGCCCCGGGAAGCCCCTGCTACCAACTTCCCCTGGGTGCTTCCAGGCTCTCCATCATGTCTGCTGGCTTTCGACGATTAGCTACCCCTTCCTCCCAGTTCACCGTTCTTTTTACACGTTTTTTGAGTACATATCAGATTTTCTTTTTTACACATGTAATGTTTGCAGATTCCTTAATTCTTGTACACATTCACAAATCTTAGTATGCACGTACGGATTGAGATACACAACTGTCCACACACATTTCCTGGTTCCATGGTTATATCAAATTAGATGGTGTGACATTTGCATTTGTCTGTTCCCTCAAAGGTCAGCACTGTCAAGACGGTTTACAATGGGTCAATGGCATGAATTTTCATGTCAAAGCTCACCAAAGATGAACGTTATGTGATTCAATGTATTCACTGATAGATGCCATGGGAATGAATTTACTTTGGTCGGAAATTTTGCTTTTTATAAATGCTGGTGCGACTGAGCCCTGCAGTTTTTAAAGTTTATATATATATAGATATATAAAGCTACTCTTGGCTTTAAGATGCTCTTTAATACGAACCCTCACGCACATATGTGCTAACCATGTCTGAACCCTAGCCCCTACCGTTGCCCACTGAGTCACAAATGTTGTCACAGGCAGAACAGTTACATTCAAGTGCAAGGTTTGTCTACACTGTGTGCCTCGAGCCTGTGTTTCGTGTTTTTGTACGTCACTGAAAAGTTCAGTCACTACAGTCTGATCCCTTCCAAACATTTGAACCCAGAGTGTGTTTGGTACCTGGACAGAGTTGAGGTGGCAGTAGCCGTTGAGTGGGAAGCGAATGATATGTGTGGAGTCCTGGTTCCAGCTGGCGTTCAGGGAATTGGACATGATGTCTCTGATCTCAGGAAAAACCTCCTCGATCACGGCCCAGTGGGCGCTCACGCTGATCCTCTCACCAAGCTCCGGAGCCACATGAATCACGACACACTCGCACTCCAGACGCACACCCCCGCGTTCCCGCTCAGTTCGCCAGCGCTCGAGCTCGGCCTGCAGAGGAGCCAGTTGGAAGAAACTGGCCTCTTCGTACAGCAGCGAGTATTCCTGCAAACACACACACAGACAGCACACAGCGTATACATTAAAGACAAGCTCAGAGACACGCACGCACGCATGCACGGATAAACACACATGTACACATTCACACAGGTGCACACAAAATACACACGTGCAAACACAAACCCGAAGGCATCCACACATACACGAACATGAATACCCAGAGCGTTCATCAACATGGATAAACAGCAATGACGCAGTCATGAGTAACCCCTTTCAGCAAATGTGACAGGTACACCATCACCACAACTTGACCATTTGTCAAAGAGAGATACATTTGGCCCCTTTATGCAGAACAGACTTCATTTGTTTGATTATTATTTCAACATACTGACAGTACAAGGGGATAAATGACTAAATCAAGCTCAATGCAGACTACTCGACTGGGTCGTCTAGGTCTTGACCTGATCTCGAGCTTCCTGAGATGCTACAACAGATTTAGCTTTTAGTGCATCCGTCCAAAAACAGGATGCGCTTGTAGTTGGTGCACCTCGGTGATGAGTTTGAGACAGGATATGAGCAGTATCTA
Organism: Coreoperca whiteheadi; assembly: GCA_011952105.1. NCBI lineage: Eukaryota > Metazoa > Chordata > Actinopteri > Centrarchiformes > Sinipercidae > Coreoperca > Coreoperca whiteheadi. The sequence goes on from CM022489.1 coordinate 31,390,709, forward strand.
ATGAGATTGCAATAGAAAACCAAGGGCAGGGAGACGATCACACACACACATACACACACTGTGACTTCTCGGATGTTTTTATCAGATATTGTGATCATTTGCTCCAGGATTCTGAGATTTTGAAAGTCTTGTAGTCTGCACTGGCTTTTAAGTGATATAAATAAGGTTAGTGAGGGCGCAAATTACCAAGCTGAAGAGAAGGATTTGTAAAGTCAATTATGTAAAAACATGTAATCCGTTGTGGGATTATGATGATAATGAACAATGTAACTATTCCAAAGAAAACTGATGTCCTCATAAAACAAGCTATGAGAATTCAAAGATAAACTTCCCCCAGACATCCTGTCTCGCTCTCCTTTCGGGTCAGAGAGGACGCCAAGAAACGTTAAGTGACAGGTGAGGCAATTTATGACCAATATTATCCCTCGTTGGGATGATATCTGGACTTCATCAACAAAGGGAACAAAGAAACCAACTTTGCAATTCAGAGCCAAGTGGACATTAATTGATGTACCATGTTTAATGTCAAGTTTTATGTCACCATGCTGATTTTGATACAGGACCTGAACTAATCCAGAAAGGAGATGTAAAACTGGAATGTCGAATGTCACAACTCATGTGTGCTTGATAGGCAGGTCCTTCCCCCTTCTTCTGGAGGCCTCTCAGAGACAAACAAAAGACATTCCTGTGAAGAATATGGAAATAACAGTGACCTGTACTGGTTTTATTTTACGTTCTCATTTGCTGTCATAAATATATGTATGCATGGGCGGCTGTGACTTTGTAGCAGAGCGGTCCCAGAACAGAGCCACAACGCCAAATATAATTACTGCAGATTGGGCAAATGTTCTTTGACTTAAGTTGTCGAAGCGTCCTTGAGCAAGATACTGAACCCCAAATCGCTCCCAAGGCTGTGGCTTCGGTGTGTGAGAATGATTAGATCCTCTGTACTGATGGGCAGTTAGCTCCTGCCATCAGCGTGTGAATGTGATATGTAGTGTATGAAAGCGCTTTGAGTAGTCGGAAGACTTGAAAGGTGCTATACAAGTACACTCCATTTACCATACAGGTGCAGCTCAATAAATTTGAATGTCATGGAAAAGTTATTTTACTTCTAATTCAACTCAAATCGTGAAACTCGTGTATTAAATAAATTCGCTGCACACAGACTGAAGTACTCTTTGGTTCTTTTAATTGTGATGATTTGGGCTCACATTTAACAAAAACCCACCAATTCACTATCTCAACAAATTAGAATACTTCATAAGACCAACATTTGTAGTGAATTGTTGGCCTTCTGGAAAGTATGTTCACTTACTGTACATGTACTCAGTATTTGGTAGCGGCTCCTTGTGTTTGAATTACCGCCTCAGTTTGGCGTGGAGGGGATCAGTTTGTGGCACTGTTGAGGTGGTATGGACGCCCAGGTTTCTTTTGACAGTGGCCTGCAGCTCATTCTTAGTGTCACTTTCAGCAGGTGTTTCAGTGTCCGGAGATGTATCTGGATCTGTTACTATGGCGACCTGCTGGGGCAGTGTTGCTGTGTCTATGGTGCAGGGGACGAGTGGCTCGGGTCCTGCTGGTTGGGCTCCACCTGGAGCTGCTCGGTTGTCCGTCTGGACCCATCATCTTCCCTTATGTTTTACCACCTAAACATTTCTAACAATAATAATATATATATATACAACAATTTTGCCATCATGGCTGTATATGTTATAGTTTTGATGCTATGAATCTATTCTGTACTTACGACATCTATTGCATGTCTGTCCGTCCTGGGAGAGGGATCCCTCCTCTGTTACTCTTCCTGAGCTTTCTATCATTTTTTCCCCTGTTAAAAGGGTTTTTTTGGGTAGTTTTTCCTTAATCGAATCGAGGGTCTAAGGACAGAGGGGGTCGTATGTTACAGATTGTGAAGCCCTTTGAGGCAAATGTGATTTGTGATACTGGGCTATATAAATAAAGTTGAATTGAATCTGCATTTTTTGGTCTCATTTTTTATTTTCCTCTTGACAATACCCCATAGATTCTCTACGGGGTTCAGGTCTGGTGTGTTTTCTGTCCAGTCTAGCACATCAACACCATGGTCATTTAACCAACTTTTGGTGCTTTCGGCAGTGTGGGCAGGTGCCAAATCCTGCTGGGAAATGAAATCAGCATCTTCAAAAAGCTGGTCAGCAGAAGGAAGCATGAAGTGCTCCAAAATGTCTTGGTAAACGGGTGGAGTGACTTTGGTTTTCTAAAAACACAACGGAACAACACCGGCAGATGACATTGCACCCCAAATCATCAGAGACTGTGGAAACTTAACACTGGACTTCAAGCAACTTGGGCTGTGAGCTTCTCCACCCTTCCTCCAGACTCTAGGACCTTGGTTTCCAAATGAAATACAAAACGTGCTCTCATCTGAAAAGTGGACTTTGGACCACTGGGCAATAGTCCAACAACAACAACTGTAGCCAGATTCCTTGACACGCCTGTATGTGTTATGATTTTGGTTGTATGGGGTGTTTTTTGGGGCTTTGTGGAGTGGTTTTTGGTTATGAGTCTGTATGTTCATTGTATTTAGTTCTTGTCCTATTGTGAAATTGTCTGTTTGGTCTGCGTTTTGGGTTTTAGATTTGGTACTTCCTGTTTCTGTCTCTGTCTGAGTTTACTTCCTGTCCTTGATTCCCTGATTGTGTTCACCTGTGTCGTTCTGCACCTGTGTCTCGTTGTCTCTCCTGCCTTAGAGTTTTTGTTCTCCCAGTATGTTGGTTCTTTTTCGCTGGTCTGGATTTTTGTTTGCAGACTAGCTTGTCTGTTTTTCCTGCCTGTTCTCCTGCTGGAAACCAGTATTTAATAAAAGCTCCACTCTTCAAGTGACTGTCTGCATCTGGGTCCTCCTTACTCTTTTCCACCAGCAACATAACAGTGTGTGGTGGCTCTTGAAGCCTTGACCCCAGCCTCAGGCCATTCCTTGTGAAGTGCACTCGCATTCTTGAATCCATGTTACTTGACAATCCGCAGAAGGCTGCGGTTCTCTCGGTTAGTTGTGCCTGTTTTTCTTCTACACTTCTTCCTTCCACTCAACTTTCTGTTAACATGCTTTGATACAGCACTCTTTGAACAGCCAGCTTCTTTGGCAATGAATGTTCGTGGCTTACCCTCCTTGTGGAGGGTGTCAGTGATTGTCTTCTGGACAACTGTCAGCTCAGCAGTCTTCCCCATGATTGTGTAGCCTAGTGAACCGAACTGAGAGACCATTTTGAAGGCTCAGGAAACCTTTGCAGGTGTTTTCAGTTGATTAGCTGATTGGCATGTCCGCATATTCTAACTTGTTGGAATAGTGAATTGGTGGGTTTTGTTATAATTGGGATGATTTGGGCTCACATTTAAGAACCAAAGACTTAAACTACTTCAGGCTGTGAATTTATTTAATACACGAGTTTCACAATTTGAGTTGAATTACTGATATAAAGGAACTTTTCCATGACATTCTAATTAATTGGGATGCACCTGTATACTGTATATAGGAACATACGTGTATTAATAATAACAGATGTAACATGATTGTCATTTATGACATTTTCCACGGTTACCAGACTATTTCTCAAGGATGATATCCTGTCTTCATATATGTTTAGTGTCCTTCAGCAACTCATGAGAAGTTTAACACTGAAGCTTTAAATTGGTCACAAACACTTGATTCTTTAGGAAAAAATTAGTACAGGAAAATAATTAAGACAGAACCGATGTGGGGTGTCGCGCTGTCGCGCTGAATACATCACATCGACGCCCCCTGGACAGAAGACTACTAAGACAGAGAAAGCCCAAAGAGCCCTTCTCTTCTCTGCAAGCTTCTTTTCTCTTTAATACCTTGCGGACCCTTAACAAAATTCTGTGACTTTCGTGGACGGCGGCCTGGGGGTCATCTGTCCGAAGTCCAGCCCTCTTGCCCTCTGCCCTTCAATGCATGTTTCTCCTCTGGCTCTGCAGTCCATGCTTCTCTTAGGACTTCGGGCGGACCCATGAGAATCAACTGAATCCAGAGCCACACAGAATGTGATGAAGGCCGACATCCACCATGACGATGTTAGAACTGAACGAACTGTGAGTTTATCAAACTCTGAAAGCCATCGCAGCGACGGAACACCCAGCCGAGTGGGTACGCAAGATGTGGTCCGCATTCTGAGAGAGACCGACTCAAGCCAAGTCAAACTGCGGGACCCACAATGCCCGAAGAAGCCCAAGTTCTTGGGAGCTCCACAAGAGGAATCACTTATCGAACTGTGCATGGGACTCAGGGAATCCAAATATGCCGAACTGCACGACTATGCCTCCCTCCTCCATTCCAGCGCAACTTGTCCCCTGGCAGTCTCAACCACCAGGTGAAAGAATACCTTTCCTGTGTTATATTTGGGTTGATGCTAATAGGTTACTAACAAGTCAGTTAGTGTGAGGTGAGCGATATAATCTCCCTTCAGTATAATCATGATATGGAATCGTAAAATTAGTGCTTCCCAAAACTTCTCTCAGTTTCTGAACATGAAGGCTGATTTTCACTGGTCAATGCCAAAATTATCCACTTATGTGATTACACTGGTCTGCTAACATTTATCATCTATTCATGGCTATTTTCATAACATATTCATGGCTGCATTTATCCATTCCTTTGTGTGTAGCTATTAGCCGTGTGTGTCTAGTTGTTTGTGTGTTGTTAGTTGTGTGTAATAAATGTTTCATGTATTAAGATCGTTGCTTTTGATTTCTGTAACTTGCATCCAGTCCCTTTACGTATCTGTTCCTTGTTACCTGATATCAGGTTTAGTCCCTCACAAAGCTAATTTGTGCCTTATCGCTTGACTGAACAAGAGAAACGGCTCAGTGTAAGACTGAGCTACATTTAAACTACATGCTAAATGGTGGAGAATGGTAATTAAATTGCTGCTGCTTCCTATTCATTACGTATTGATATAGAATGCAGGCAGAAGCAGGTAGATTTCCTACACGACCAGAAGTCCAGAATTATAACATGGTCGCCTAAATACTTCTGGACAAGGTTGAAGGGAAATATTATGGTTACCACAGAGCTATATTCACTGCCAATTTGAGGCATAGCACATACTATGTGTCAAGGCAAAGAATGGTAACATTGTTGCCTGCACTTATTTGTGTTTGGGCCTAAAACATAAGCATATAAATGTATTAGGTCTAACATTAAGCCAGTCAATCAACAAACAGGTGTGGTACTAAACCTTAGCTAGCAGCTGAACTACTGCTAACTTACTGAATGCAGAGCTAAAGCCACTATGTGTACTTTGGCAATTAAATGTCAAACAGCTTTTCCATTTTCATCTTAATATAGTCATAGAAAGCAAAATGTGAATATGAAAATGAAAATTGGATTATTGCATTTTCATTTTTACTCAAAAAACACATTCATATGTGGAAAATTATAATGCTATTGTTTAATTACATTTTAATTTGGATTATGTCCCTTATACACTTCCATTCATATGGAATGTATAAACTATATGGAAAGTTATTACAGTAAAGACTTACGTAACAAATGCATGCTTGTTAGTCAAAGGTTTTGTGCCCTTTCGCATGGCATTGTTCATTGACTGACAACATTGGGACTGTCAGTGTACAGGGTGTCAAAGAAAAAATGTTCTGTGTCATACCGGTAACAGTACTTACACTATACTGTCTCAAAGATAGTTTCTGTAAGTGGTCTATATCGAGTGTTTCTATCCTCTGACAGTCTTTGTTTATTGGTTTGACTGTGATTTGGGACTGGTCAGACACGCTGCAGTGATAAACTGTGGTAGTACCTGATCAAAGCTCTAGACAGACACTCACTTTGAAGTCATCAGGAATGAGGAGTTTTGAGGTCCGCAGGAAGTTAAGTATGTAGCGGAACATGGGGCCATCTCGATCGATGAAGTAGTGCTGCTTTAGACTGTCCAACACTATGGGCTCCGTACCATCAAACAGACGACCGATCCTGCCAGAAACAATAAAGACAAAGACAGAGAGACCTCTTCATCAAATACCAACCAAATGTTGGAGAGGCATGTCTGCTGGCTACAGATGTCCTAAAATGTACTGAAGGTTCAGACATTGTTGACAGCTAAGTACACATAGCCAATTTTCAATATTGTTTGAATGTATGAGGTATAGTTATAGAAATGCTGCAGCAGCCTTTACTTCTATCCTCCATTGCTGTATTCTGACAGCAGTGTATGGTGGTAGTATGGGTAATTTTCCTCTCTCTGCCTGGAGATGTCAGTGTGACCATGTGTGCTATCAGTGAAGTGAAAACAGCTTCCCAGTTTACTGTGCAGTAAATGTGCAGTGCGCTTAAACGGGTAGGCTCGAATGTAATAATAATAATCTAAATCTTAATCTGTTTTAATACATGTAAATTGAAAGAGATTAGTTACTTTAATCATTCCTCCTCCCTGCCTAGCCAGTCGAAGTGCTTTCCTAACCAAATCAAGTTACAGTATTTTCAGACCAAACTTTCGAATGACTACTGAGGCCTCATATTGGCTTCAGGAGAATTTTACAATTTTTGCATTGTTACATAGAACTAAGGACTATGAATTTTGTCTACCATCTCTAACATTGCGCTTAGAGGTTGGCACTTCACAGCCAGTATGAAGAGTAGGAATGATTACTCTTTACATGTACATAATCGAATATTCAAAGCTTTGGCAAAGCCGGGGGGTGGGAGTCAATCTCCCCTTGCTCTACCCACAGAGAGAGAGAGACGTTCTCTGGTCTGAAAAACTATGTTGGCATCAGTGATGTGACTCTGGATTGGTTCATCTCCTATCTGTTGAACAGGTCCTTCTCTGTAGTGCTTGGAGATGCCTCCTCATTCCATGCTCCTCTATTTTGTGGGGTCCCCCAAGGGTCTATTCTGGGTCCCCTCCTGTTTACCATATACATACTACCCCTGGGTCAAATCAGCATTGACTTCCATTGCTAAGCAGATGACACCCAATTGTATGTACTGATAAAGCCTGGTACCACAGGATGTCAAAAAAATGTCTGTAATTGAATGACTTCAAACCCGAGGTAGTTATAATTACCCCATGTGGCCCCAGTACTAGCATCCTCTAGTCAGGGTGCCTTATCTAATAATGTTCGCAAAGAGGCCTGCAACCTATGTGTTATTTTTGATTCAGAATTGTCCTTTGTTGCTCAGGTGACGAAAGACTGAGACAGATAATCAAGATCAGCTCATTCCTATCCTCTGCAGACTTAGAAAAGATCATCCATGCTTTTATCTCTTCCAGACTTGACTATTACAGGGCACTTTATTCTGGTATCAGCAGGTGAAACATCCAAAGACTGCAGCTGACACAAAACACTGCTGCCAGGCTTTTAATGCGCACTAAGAGAAGTGAACACATCACACCGATCCTTGCTGCCCTTCACTGGTTAACTGTGAGTTTTAGAAGTTGTGGTCCGGGCCCCTCAGCTGTGGAATTCCCTGTATGGAGATCTCAGGCAGGCAAACCCAGTATCCTCCTTTAAATCTCTTCTTAAAACTCAATTTTACTGAATGGCTTTTTCTTAATCTGATGGTATTTGTTGTAATTACTTAGATTATTTTATCATGTTTATATCTTAAGTTGTGGATCTTATTTGCTTTTATTGTATGTTTTTATTGTAAAGCCCTTTGTTAACTTGGTTTTGAAAGGTGCTATATAAAGAAAGTGGATACAGTGGACACAGTGGATATTTTACAAGCACGGACCATACAGAAAGAGGTGGGGGGGAGTAGCCTAAGAGACAGAGGTGTAGATGTGTGTTTATGAATCCCAAATTAAATATATCTATTACCTACCCAAAGAACGAATATCCTAAAATTTGAATATTCGGGTCCAGCCCTAGTGATTTTTTCAAGATAGACTTGAAAAAATGTAAACCTGTCCTTTAAAGGGTTACTCCACACTAGGAAAAAGATAGCTGCAGGGGCCTTTATGGGTTGAAAGGTATAAGTCTGTGTGGTCTCTTGTACTGTGAACACACTTGGCTGTAATGTCGCATAGTGCAACAGTGCTACGCTACATTACTCCTTCACAGGGTGTGGAAAAAGAATGTTGTCCCCAATAGTTGGCAGTGCAAGCAGGATTATTAGACTACTTCCAAAGATCCTCTTGAGTCCCTTTACAGTCATCGTTATCATTAGGTGACTGAGAGATAGTGGAATGAGACCACAAACAGGAAACATCAAAGATGTCTCCTGGTGAGGTACGACATGTGTACTTGTTGTTTTACTTTTGTGAAAAAACCGTTGAAATGTCTGCCACATGTTGAAATATAGTTTAGTAGTCTGTAGAAAAGGCTCTGGCAGTGCACTGGTTAACAAGCCAATTCATTCCCATATCGAACCCCAGCCCAGACAGGCTCCGAATATTCCCTGTGCCACGTCTCCCCAGTCCCCTGTCTTTATGCTGGACTTTATCCAAGTAAACCCCACCTCTTGTGGGCGTAGATGAGCGAACGTATCCCTCATTGTCTCTTTGTTTTTACTTGGTGGTTACTTTTGCTCTTTTACTCTCCTGTTTTCGACCTCGCATGCACCCCCACACCCCTGCATTGTGGCAGACAGATGGGTAAGATTAAAAGGCTGTAAGCATTGTGCCTATGTACCTGACGCCTAAATCCCTCCATAAGCGGCTGGGCACAACAGACCCAGTGAGCGAGTGTTGCAGCAAAACGGGAGTGTTTTGATCTGAGCAGGGGGGCTTGTTTTAGTGCTTTTCATTTGTGAGACGAAGAGTGTGTTTTTTAGTCTTCCAAAGGTCAAACAGCCTCGCTTTTAGATACTTTATAAGATGTTGTCAGAGTTAAGATTTGTATTAGCCAAAATTACGCGGGAGAAGCATTTCACATGAACAGCAATGAAGGGGTTACGTTAATGGACCACCAGCACTTAACTGGGCTGAATAAAACAGTTACACCATCAGGGTAGACATGGTGAATGCCACTTGGCAGATTTAAAGCTCTCTGACAATCACCTCTATTATATTTGAGTTTTGAAAGCAACATCGGGGCATTAACAGTGATCCACAGAGGCCACATAATGAGTCATTAAACTGCAGAAGCAACAGGGGCAAACAGTGAAAGGTATGTATGGGGGTCAAGATGAACAGTGAGCCATGGAAAATGGTCTGTACTTGTATAGGGCCTTTCTAGTCCTCCGACCACTCAAAGCGCTTTCACACTACATATCACATTCACCCCGTTCACACACATTCATACACTGATGGCAGGAGCCAACCAGCCGCTGCCGACCTTCCGCTCCGCCACCAAGCCACAGCCGCCCCTATAATATCTACCAAACGGACCAATTGTATCAGCAAAGAGAAGCAGTGGCAGGTGGAAGTTCACTGACGGACTGACGGATGATTCACAGGGCGAGACATCTACAGTGTATGTGATTAGATATCTTGTCCACCTTTTGAAGGTGAATGGTCTTCACTGTTTCAGTTCAATTCAGTTTTATTTCTACAGCCCAACATCACAAATCACATTTGCCTCAAAGGGCTTCACAATCTGTAACATACGACACCCTCTGTCCTTAGACCCTCGATTCGATTAAGGAGAAACTACCCAAAAAAACCCTTTTAACAGGGGAAAAAAAACGATAGAAAGCTCAGGAAGAGCAACAGAGGAGGGATCCCTCTCCCAGGACGGACAGACATGCAATAGATGTCGTAAGTACAGAATAGATTTATAGCATCAAAACTATAACATATACAGCCATGATGGCAAAATTGTTGTATATATATATGTATTATTATGTTAGAAATGTTTAGGTGGTAAAACATAAGGGAAGATGATGGGTCCAGATGGCAAACCGAGCAGCTCCAGGTGGAGCCGAACGTGCAGGACCCGAGCCACTGGTCCCCTGCACCATAGACACAGCAGCACTGCCCCAGCAGGTCGCCATAGTCACCGATCCAGATACATCTCCGGAGTGTTTTATGTGTGGTTCATTATTAACCTTAATAATAATCATGTAATCAATGTATTTGAATTGGATTTTAAGGGGGTAATTAATGGATTAGTTTATCCGTTAATTTACCCCAAATCTGAGATAAAACTATTATATACCCGAATAACAGTCGCCTAACATGTCCTTCATTTGCACCTGAAAATACTACACCCCTAATGTGACAAATCCCAACCTCAATAACACTTTCATTTGATGATTAATGAATATTTCAAATGAATATGCAAATTAGGCAAACATGACATATCCCTTCACATGTACTAAGTTTGTTAAGAAAAAGGCTTCTGAAATGAAAGTGTTTGGTTGTCACTGCCATGAGGACCAGGCTGTTTTCATAGTGGATGTGTGCCTCTTACCGTGACTCAGGGTACTTGGTGAGGGTCGCCAGGCTGCTGGTGTACATGTGTCCCCCGACATCGATGTGGACAGGTGCGTTGGTTTTGGTGAGCTTGGCTGGCGTGGGGATGCCGGCGGAGCCCAGAGGAGACACAGGAGGCACAGAGACCCGCTGCTGACTCGACATACTGCTGCTGCTGCTGCTGCCACGGCTGTCCTGGGACACAAAGCACACAAACACAGTCGTGGCAGTACCAGTGTAACAGGAATAGTAGTATTATTAGTTTTAGTGGCAATGGACACTGCAGCAATAATGTGGTTGTCAGATGTCAGCATAGGCCAGTCAAACATATAAATGTCCAATAAATCCCATCCTGTAAAAAATCTTCACTTATTTTGGAGATCCATGGCGCGTGCCTACAGCAGAGTCACAGTCGACCGAACCATCCCGCTTCAGCTGGTGTTTTAATGTGTGGGGTTCATAAGTGCACAGTTTAAATATAGGCTACATGATCTTTACACCAGCGTGGTGGAGACACAAAGCATCAGACCTCCTAGAGACGGTCCTCACAAGAAGACGACAGCGGCAGTCGCTTCAGCAAATGCCCCACAGCAACATCTGTAGAAGTTCAAGCGGCCGCGCCCTCGAGCGGCCGGACGAGTTCTGACGGAAGCAAAGGAGGAAGTCAGGTGACCTTCTTATAGAGCAGCAAAGGCCACAGAGGGAGGAGGTCTGGGAGGACGTCAGACTTCTTTACGCATTACCACGATTGTTCCATAAGCATGTAACTATGACGACGACGGTCCCGTAACCCTAACAAAGTAGGGATTTTAACCCAAACCATGATGCTTCCCTAACCTTAACAAAGCACGTCTTTTTCAACAGAGATTCGGGACAGTTATGAAGGCACAGACGAATGATGTGGTCCTGCTGATCGGAGCTCAGAAAGCGCGTCTGTCCGGCATTCTACAGGGCACACAATGTCCTTTCATTGGGAGGACCTGTGTCTCCTCCTTCTCACTGACAACATGTTGCGCTCTGTGTAGGAAGGGTGATGATTTTAGCATCTTTCAGCTGTTTGGTGTCCGTCTCTGATGTTGCTGATGTGTCTGCTGGATGTGTAAAAAGGCAAGTGTTTGTTAACGTGTTTCCCCCAAAATGTGGTGACGATACAAGTGACATTGTGTCAGTGTTCACAGCTGGTTCCGCTGTGCCCAGCAGGCCAGGAAAAGAAGTTGTTAATGTAGCTTTGTGGTTACTAATTATTGTCATAAAAAGGTTTTTGCCTCAGATGCGCTCATGAATGAGACGATATGTATGATAACAAACCTGATGCATGCTGTGGATGGCAGAACTCACGCTGTCGTGCTACGTAGGCTAACATGGAACAGTTCAGAGTCCTTTAGAGCGCTCCTTAGAAAAATCAAGTCAGTGACTTGAGGTTCGAGCATGCAAGACTTCGAAGTGAACCGAAGACACTGAAGTGCAACTGAACAGGTTTGAAGAGATCACTTTGGAACAGAATTAAAGAAAACAGCAGAGAGCTGAGCGAGAGCCCAGGGGGCCGCTGCTCCCAGCCTGTCGGGCACTGGGCTCCGACCAGGCTGCCAGTTGCTTCTTTGTGAGCTTAATGCTTTGCTTCTTGCCAGGCACCTGGCACTGGAAAGTAGCCTACAAGGCAAACTGGAATAGCTGGTGCTCTGACAGCAAAGTCATATCAGTGTGCCTGACAGGCTGTCCTCGGATTTCTTTGCTCCCTGCAAGGCTTCTGGCATTATCTGGCTCTCCTGAGGCCGCCTGGCAGTACATCATCAGCACTTCTCTAAAACTTTACCTAGTGGGTCAGGCCTGCCAGCCAGCTCACAGGATGTCACAGGGCGACTGGCTCATTGCAGACGAAAGGTAGCCTTGGAGACAGCTGACAAACATATAACCTAAAATACAACTGTATATGAGCAGGGCATACTGAGCCCTCTGTAAGGCTTGCTAATGTAGTACTTAGAGCTGCATGAATCCTCTGTGTTGGCCACTCGGGGACGGCAGGACAAGGTGCAAACACAAGGCCGACCCATTATCACATTTTAAAGTTGTTCCAGCAAAGGCAGCAGGCAGGTGCCTCTTTACACCCGTGCAGCACACATCAGCTGGAGGCGTGTCTCTGGCCACCTGATGAATGTCAGTCCAACATCCACTCTCCTTTTGGAGCTTCAGGGATGGTGGTTGATGGTGGAGTGGAAACCAGAGCTCTGCGCTCTGGCCTCCGTGACCTGCCGAGGGAAATCTCTGGCTCTCTGGCTGCGGACCGCTCCACTGTGTTCCCCAGCTGCCGCCTGCTGCAGGAAACCAGGTTCAGGAGCGCTGTGAGAGAGAACCGAGGCAGTAAAGAGGGGCATAAGCCCGAGCGATGGAGCTGAAAGAGGCTAAAGGCTCCGCGGAGCTGAGTTACAGCTCTGGGGGTCACTGCCAGCGACACCTTTCTCATTCCACACGGTAAGGGAAGTGTCTGTGCTCCTGTAAGAGTTCTCAAAAGTGCTCATAGCATCTTTTCAATGACTCTCATGCCACAGGTTTGAAAAAAAAGAAGTGAGGGATTTCTAAACCTACACACGGGGCCCCATTTCAAAACTAGTACTCACCGTCAGTATTAATGGCCAGGACTGTGGTTTACCACTACACACGGAAACAATGAACCCACGCACTCAAGCAAATGCAGGCTATTTAAGCGCTGTCATCTCTTTCCTTCACCTCCTCATGTTCCAACAGCCTGATGTGCCCTTCGCCGTAACGGGCTTTTGTGGCAGAAAGAATCTGCACATCACAGATTACTGCTAGAAAGGGACACCCCGTCTTTAGGCTACTTGTACGGATGGACTTTCTCCGCACAGCGCTTCTCATCGCGGACGCGCGGGCCGGCTGGATTTTGCCTGGCCTGCAGCCCGTTAACACGGCCCGCTGCTGGAGGGGAAGACGACCACGTCCTGTGTTACCTGCGGCTGTGTATGAATATGGGACTCCTTGGCTCTGGCAGGCACCGGCTCGTTCTCGTTCCCCTCCCCCGGCGGCTCCGCCCGTGTCCCGGGGCGCACGCACAGCCTCTTGGCGTAGGGCGCCCCCGGGTCCGGCTCCGGCTCCGTGGCTCGACCCGCTGATGTGTTTCGCGTTTTTGTGGTCGTCGCCGCAGCGTCGCTTTCCCGGCGGAGGCACGGGATCACGAGCTGGAGGTGAGGCTGCGCGTGGCCGTTGACCGTTTCCGAGGCAACGTAAAGCGTCGTCGCCGGCCTGGAGCCCGCGGCGCCCACGATGCTGTTGAGCGTTGCTATGGAGACGGCACCGATGCAGTGGTTGGTGTAGGTCTTGGAGAGCTTGGCCGCGCGCGACAACATCTGCATCCTCGTGCCCAACAGGTTCTTCCCGATGGCTTTGTTCTCGTACCACGTCACGTCGCTCGCGCAGCAGTGGTCCCGGGGCCGCTGGAAGAACGCCCTGCAGAGCGGGTTCCGTTTAGACACGTACAGGACGAAGCTGGCGTACGGACACTGCTCCGTGTCCGTCTCGTACATCCGCGGCAAGGTGTCCTCGTCCGCGTCCGGACGCTTCTTGGTCCAAGCGGCGGAGCGGGACTTGTGGTACGGTCCGAGAGCCTTAAAATACACAAACTTTCTCCCGTCCTCATCCACGGCCAGGCCGAACGAGTCCTCCTCCAGCTCCCGCTGGTTCTCCCGGCCCCTGGTGCAGAAATACATACAGGTCTCGAACCAGACTTTGTTGAGCAGCCCGAACGGCGTGTCGGTGTTGAACACGGAGGACTCGTACAGTTTCCGCAGGTCCGAGCGCGTGATGGCTTGCTTCTGCACCACGGGACCGGCGCCTTGCTCCTCCAGCCTCCGTATGACCGCGGCCAGCGTCAGGTTGGCGCTGCGCAGCTCGGGGTCCTTGGTGAGGTCCAAGGTGCGGCAGTAGGGCGGCTCGTTCAGGTACCGGTTCAGAGAGCTCCGAATGCTGATGAGGGACGACTTGCTGTACAACTGTCCACTTTTGGAGCGCGCCTCCGCGTAAAAGGAGCGCAGCACCGCGCAGAGCGCCTCCTTGTCCAGAGTTTCAAAGTCTGGACTTTGGGCTTTCTCACTGAGGTACTCCCTGAAGATCCTCACCGCATAGCGGGTAGCCAGGCGGGTGTTCTCGCTCAGCCGGGTACGCTCCGACCGCTGAAAGTCTCCCTCCAGGTGAGACTCCAGCCCAGCGGGGATGCTGCTGCCGAAGCGGTCCGCCTCTTCCCCCTCCTCTCCTCGATCCATGCTCCGCATAACGACCGCTTGAGTCTCCGCGGCGGAACCGCTGGAGTCCAGCACTGTGCTTCCTGACTCCCACTCCAGCTCCACAGCATCTCTGTCGGACTCCCCGTCCTCCTCCTCCCCGGTGATCTGGACCTCCTTGATCTCATCTTCATCTTCCTCCTCATTGTCCTCCTCCCTCCTCTCGGGGCAGCTCATCTGCTCCTGCTCAGTGTCTCCGCTGACAGGCATTCTCGCCATATTGCGGTCTGTGAAGCAGTCCTCCGGCAGCGCGCATGCGCTATATTGGACCGCAGCGCTGAAAGCCTTTTGTGTTTAAGTGACCTTCAGCCGCGCACGCGCTTTTTTAAGGTACAGGGAGCGCGCGCAGCGGGAGGGTAAATTTGGAAGCGCGCTCCCTGTCGAAAAGGCTGCAGTATTGGACTGCATATTGGACCAACGTGAACATGAACACCGTGATGTGGTGGATAACAGGACTGCAGGAGAGTGACCTCCAGTATCATCATGAGCCAAACAATCCCCATTCTTTTCACTTCACATCAGTTTGATACAGAAGTAGCCTATTGGAATGTATAATGAAGACTTAAGAGAGTCAGCAAATAAACTAGGTAACTGAGTTTAGGTAGATTTGCCATCTAGTACCTCAACTGGTATTACTCTGTGTTTTTAAAAAGACGGGGATGTAAGGGTGAGGAAGAGGACCTGCATTCATTATTGCATCTGAGAATATCCAATCATACGCATGATGCTGGCCCTTGTGTGCCTGCGTGAGTGTACATACTGTATGTCTGCATACAGACACACAAACACGTACAAGAGCTGTCCACACGCACCCTTTCTAAAGCAATTCAAACTAGCAAATAAGATGGAAAAATGCACACACGGTACTAGATTTGCCATCATTGCGGAGGAACCCTCTGAACTGCAGTGTGTGCACATGAAAATCACAAGGTCCTTAACATGAAATGCATTTCCTTTGATATGGGAGAAACCGGACGGGAGAAACACGAGAGCCTAGCAACACATATCGCTGGCATGCAAGGTCAGAGGTTCTCGTCCTCGGGGTTTCGATCCCACATGGGGCCATGGAAGCAAGGCTGGCTTACCAACGGGGCAAAGCGGGGCCTCAGACCCCAGTTTTGGTCATTTGATTAACTGCCCATATTTGCACCACTAAAGCCAACCATATCAACTGAAGTGGGTCCTGCATTATCATGTACTGTTGCCTTGAGTCGAGGGGCCACATGTCAAATCTTTCAACACTACTTCTTTTAGTGTTTATTGTGCTCCAGTTATATATTCTGAATAAAGCAGTATTTAATCTAGTTACCATGACCTAATTAACAGGAGGACTGCTGGTTTCTGGGCGTATAATGAATCTGCCATGGTATGCTGTGTGCACTGTACCTAATGGAGAGTTGGAGGCCACGGGGCACACAATGAAGGCACAGAATGTGTGGTGGGGGGGACCACCCGCAAACTCATGCACCAAGGCCCTCGAATACGTTAAGAAGATTCTTAGTATTTATATAGTGACTTTTGACCCCAAAAATCTCCTCACTAATCGATGGCGCTCTGCTCATGTGCTAGAAAATAACATTCCAAATGTGAATGTACTGTACTCTATTCAGTGAGAAGACCTGAAGCCGCAATGTGAAACTTGTTTCAATCATATCACATGATCTTCATCAGAAGATGGTGAAAGCTCCAGAACAGCCACTAAATGGACCATGTGGTGAGATTGCAAGATTCAGAGTAAACCAGTCCAGAGCAGCAGAGGAGGGATCCCTCTCCCAGGACGGACAGAACGGCCGCAGGCACAGATCCAGAGTCTGCAGCTCTGGAGGCAGAAACAGCTGCTGAAAGTGACACTAAGAGAGAAGAGAGGGACGACAAAGCACAAAACTCCGGGAGAGGGAAGAAGTCGAGTTAGTGACATGCATTTATGGGATGAGAATGCATCCGGATGGAGAGGAGGACAGAGGTGAAGAGAGAGAGGTGCATCATGGGAGGTCCCCCGACAGTCTAGGCCTATAGCAGCATAACTAAGGGATGGTTCAGGACTCTCCTGAGCCAGCCCTAACTATAAGCTTTATCAAAGAGAAAAGTCTTTAGCCTACTCTTAAATGTGGAGATGGTGTCTGCCTCCCGAACCCGAACTGGGATCTGATTCCACAGGAGAGGAGCTTGATAGCTTTTTTCACTTTCTTTTATTCCCATTTGGGCAAATGTTCTGTGTGTAGCATGAAGGGGCTACAACTTGCATTTCATAGTTTACATTTACCCAGACTTTAATGTACCTGTACATGAGTGAATATTGGTCTTACTGTACAGTAAATACATGCACCATTATTAAGAACCTCTCACTCTACCACAGTCGAACAGAACCCTGACACGTATTGATAGATTTGTTCAAATGCACGCGTTTGGTCCCTTATCTGTGCTCTTCACTGGAAAAAAGGAGCATCGATCCAAACACACTCTTGTCTGATGAGCAGTTATAGTAGCAGTTATTTTAGCAGCTTCTTAATATAGTATCCCATCATGCTCTATGCCTGCTCCAGCTAAGAGCACTGGTTCCTCCCCTGGGCAGACATGACCTTGATATACAGCCTGCACCCCACGTACTGCTCTCATTGCTGTTTGGACTACATCAACTTCTAAATCTCATATTAAACTATTGTGTCTGCTGCTACTGGTAGTCACTGTGGCGATGAGCATCACAGAATCTTCATTACAGTGGGTTTGATAAAGAGCCACAACACCAGATAGTAAACATTTCTGAAAAGAGGCGGAACTGATTCAGAACAGCGAAAAGTTGTTCAGAAAATGACTGTCCAGGCAATAAAACTGTTTAGAGCGCATCACCTCAGTCCTCAAAGACCCCCATGTTATCCGTAAACTCCGAGCCTCCTGGTGCTGCTTTACAAAAGCCCCCCTTCTTTGCCATGTTAGAACCATCTCCAACTCCCTACCCCCAGTCTCTCAGACAGGAATCCCACTGATCACCCCCTCAATCCACTCTTCACATTACTGCCGTCGGGCCTGAGATTCAGTGGAGAAGAGCTCGCTTGGGCAGGCATATCTGTGTGTGTGTGTGTGTGCGCGTGTGTGTGTGTGTGTGTGTGTGCCGTGGGCGCGGCTACCTCCAATGGCACCTGGTTCAGCTCCACCCCCGACATCGCATCACTCTCGGCTCAAACACTCCAGCTCTGCAGCCGCTTTCTGCCACACAGATCCGTCCCCCTCTGTGTTCTGGTCAGGGTCAGGCACAAATACAACTTGGTTATGTTAAGGGAAAGGTCATGGTTTGGGTTCAAACAAGAAAGGGGACTTTCGTTGTCATGGCTACAATAAAAACCCCTTGATTATAGTAAGGGAACCCGAGTAGTCCTGATTAAACGGGCCCATCCCTGTCTCCTGTTTGTGTTCCACAGCTGTTCGTGCTGCTATCATGAGACTGTACCGTGCTACGCCAGACAGGACTGTCTACTGGACAAAACCCCTGATGATGTTCGATGACAACGTCTGGTGCATCCAATGAGCCTTTAGCCAAATCTCACGCTCTTCTTCTGCGTCAGAGCGTTAGTCATGTGATAGTCGGGGGAGGTTTACCTGCACAGATCTCAGCCCAGTCGCCAGGAGAAAATGGAGCCATTTTATGTTTCTGGAAGGCACAGGTATGTTGAATGTCCACATTTGAATACGTATGACACGTCTCATGTCTCATAGAGCTTCCCGTGTCAACCGACCAAACCGGACATTTGAGGCCGTATTTGTGCGTAAAAAACAGGTATTGTAACCTGAGTCACGATCTTCTCCCAAGCCCAACCTGGTGGTGTTTGTGCCTAGACACAACCACAGCGTCGGATTTATTCTTTTTTTCATGGCCATTTTCTGCCTTTATTTGATAGAGACAGCGGAAGATGTGAAACGGGAGGCAGAGAGAGAGGGGGGATGACATGCAGCCAGGGCCGCAGGTCCGAGGCGAGCCCTGGCCCGCTGCCTCGCACACGGGGCAGGCGCTCTACCGAGTGAGCCCACCGCGCCCCGGAAACACAGGGCTTCAAACGTAACATGGCTTTTATTCTGGCGATGGGGCTAGGAGGTGTTTAATGGTTTGTGGGAAATGCTGATACTCCCTGTGACCAGTGGTTCCTCTAATCCGACCCCTTCCTTCAGTAACGAGTAATACCAACGCGTTACTCTTTCAAACCCAGTATTCAGATTAAAGTTACTTCTCCAAGCCACTGTGCATTCATATGCTTTTTATTTTGCTTAATAAAAACATTTTTACTTTCTTCTCGCATCTCGGGGAGTAAAGTCACGTTCTCAGACACTATTCTGAGTTTGTGTCAGCTAAAGATGGCAATATTAAGGTTCGCTGTGGAGACAAAGTGTTATCTAGCTACAGAAACACTACGTCACATGTAAAGAAGCATTTGGAGTCGCAGCGCTGCACGGTCAAACTTACAGAGCGAGTCCCAGCAGGTGGTGCGAAGGAGAGAGCAGGAGCCCCCCCCCCACCCAAACAACAACAGCTGGACTTCAGTAAAAACAAGGATTTATGTTAAGTGAACTCAATGCACTTCCGATAAAGTGAGTGTTGGCACAACCAGCTGTCAGTGTTACGTTGAGGCGGCGGGGGGGTTGTCGGCAGAGGCTGAATGTAACTAATAAAGTAACTTGTAATCTAACTTAGTTTCTTTTAAAATCAAGTCATCTGTAAAGTAACTAAGTTACTTTTTAAAGGAGTAATCAGTAACTAGATGACTTTTTCAAAGTAACTGTGGCAACACTGCCTGTGACTTTAGAAGTTTTGACATTCCAGGCATACGAGGGAGGGCCCATGTGCCTCCATCTACCTGTTGGGGCCGAGGGCCCGTTAACCAGCGAGATGCTGGGCTCTGGGCAGGAGGCTCCTCACCCCTCCTCTGTAATGTGGTAAGTGGTGGTGGAGTTCCGTTAGTCTCGTGCTGAGACTCTTCTTCGTGTGAGCGTGTCCTGTGGGTTAATGTTCCTGATGTGTTGACTGAAACTGGAGCTGTGCAGTTCGCTGAAACCGTTGTCTATGGATCACACGTCAGAAGAGAACTTTACCTGCTGTAAAGTTGGAAGGAATTATTGTGTCATTCTAAACTACATTTTTGAGCTATATAAACGGTGTATGTTTCACGAGTAGAAAAACTATTATGGACAATATGAAATGAGGCATCATGAAATAAAAAAGTGAAATTCACAAATAAAAACCGACATCATGAAATAAATGCGTGGCATTAGATACGTGACTCATTGGGGAATATGCCATTAGGAAATTTCAAAAAGACTTGAAAAAGAAGAGTTAAAACTAAAAATCCGATGAAACGCAGAAAATAAGAATGATGAAATAATTTTCTTCAATTATTTCATGAATTATTTTTTTCATTTCAATATTTTACACAATTTATTGATGTTATTCTTTCTTTCATAAGTGTTTATGTCGGGATTTACTTATTGATTGACTGACGTGAATGGCGGTCGGGTCACCTCAGCCCTTCTAACTGCAATGGCTGCCGGTACTTTTCCTTTCTCTAGACTGGAAAGCGATTTCTGCGCGTGCGGTTTTATTAACGTCTTTTCTTGTGTCATTTTCTGAGGTTGCATGTGAGACACTCGAGTATTAAGTACTTCCTTGGCGTGGGTGACTGTGTGCCACAGCGACTTCTTTGTCTGGTTAACCCCTGGCTGCTGCCCAATGAGTTACCTTGTTATTGAATCAGTAAACCAAGTAACGTGCATGGCCATCGTGGAGTACGGTGAGTTAACGTACCGAGAGCTAAAATAAAAGATGCGACGTTAAAGTCTTGGTGTCATTTTGGACTCAGATTTAAGCTTCGAAGCTCATATTAGCAAAGTGACCAAGACAGCTTTCTGCCACCTGGGAAATGTTGCCAACGTAAGGCCGTTCTTCACAAAGCAAAATGCCGGGAAGTTGATCCATGCATTTATTACTTGCGGGTCGGATTATTCACTGGACTACCAAAAAAGCTGATTGGGAAACTTCAGTTAGTTCAGAACTCTGCCGCCAGACAGCCCTTAGTTACCAACTGGAAATGAGCATGCAATGCAAAGCATTTCTTTCTTTTTTTTAGAAACAGCTGCTTGCAGCGCTCTTCCACTGTCTGTTGGAGGAAAGGGAATAAAATGAAGCGAGGTTGGGTTTGGAGCAGAGGGCAGCAGGGGTGGAGATGGTTCAATGTAAAAAACAAAATCGCTTCGCTGTAGCAAGCTACTTTTGCCGTGTTGCTGTAGCTTAGCGTGCTACATTTCTCTGGAGGGCAGCTTCAGTGTAGCGACGCTTCATTAAGTGTAGAGTAACTGGTAGCTTAGCTCACTGCACTTTCCAAGTAGCTCGCCCAACACTGGAGCTAACTAAATGAGCTGGGGAGAAAGAGCGTGGGATATGGAATGGAATATAGCTTATATATAGAAGAACCCAGACTTTCTGCCATACCCAACAGACTATGACTAGGCTCTGAGGAACACCCTGCCCAGTTACATTACATAAGCTCTGTCAGCAGATGAACACAGGCAATTAGCTATGTAGTACATCTTCATCTCTTCCCCCTGTCCTTTGATTTCGTTGCCTTTTATTGGATCTCTTAGGGTTCATTTTTAATGCCAAACTGTAGAGTATTTTTATTCCATCCTTTGTCTATTATTTTTTGGTTTTTAAAGCACTTTGAGCTCCATTTCATGTATGAAAGGTGCTATACAAATACAAATCTATTATTGTCATTAACTGCTAACAATGGGGCCTCCAGCTGGTTAACTGCCTGTGTGGCTGTTGGAAGTGAAGTGATATTAGGAACCATTAGGAACTCCCCCCCGCCCAGGAGAACAGTATTAAAGGGGGCTCTATAAATCACACTTAAAGTTGTATTTGGTTATTTTGGTATTTTTTTCTAAAGAGAAGGTTAACCAGCCAAATACATGCAACATACATTTTACCTTCTTTTTGACATTCAATTTTAAACTGCAAAATAGCTCGAAAGGTCCCACGAGTGGAGGGGGGGGAGGGGGGGGGGGCGTCTCATTATGTGTCTGTGAGTAAAAGCAATTAGACAGATGCAGAACAGATTTTCACCATGAGGGAGTGGATATCTGTCGCGAGTGAAGCTCACGCTATGGGAATGTGTTTTTCATCCTCGTGTAAATGCGGCTGAAGATGGGGGCCAAAGCCGGGGGCCTCATCTATCCGTGCCCAGTAAACACATCCCATTCAGCGCAGCGACTGCATGTTGTCGGACATGTTTTAGCCGTTATGTGAAGTGCTGGGCCAGCTGTGCAGACAGAGCTGAGCAGGCAGCAGCCTCTCAGAGTCCCAGCGTTTGTCAGTGTGCTTCTGCTCCGGGGCATGTCACCAGGAAGCCGGAGACACTTCACAGGCATGAGGCGCCCCCGCATTTTAATTCTTGTTAGGCGAGCCTGCATCAGACCTCGCGACCCAATTAGCAATTAGCCAGCCTTTTAGGTGGAGACCTTTGCTGTGGTGTGTGATCCTGGCCTGATTTGTATGCAGTTTGTGCAGACGCTGATAAGAGCACCCGGAGTACATGTGCAGTTTTTGAAATTTAATTTTATGATGATTTGCATGCCAGGACCGCTGCAGGGCTAGGGGAAATAACATAGCCTGTCTTCAAACGGAGATCTGTACACCAAGCACAGCGAAATGTGTAGGCCTGTGCTTTTTTTGTGCAGGCAGGTAATTTGCTCCCTGACTAATCTGCCGAGATAGGGAGAAGTTCAGAAAAAGCACTTACACAAAGAACAGGCTTTAGCTTGGAGGCTTGTCAAAAACCAGAAGAAATTAACACCAAGGTGTAATTGCTGGAACAGACGCGAATCTGCACAAACCTCGGAGGCGATGGCAGGATGTGTGTGTACCCGTTTGCTTTGGAGTTCATTTGGAGCAAGCTGGTTTACCAGTGTATGTATGTGCATGGGTGTGTACATGTGAGTACACGTGTATCTGAGGATAATTCATTTACTGGAGTGATATGAGACATAAGGAGAGGGTGTCAGTACACCGCCGTCGGTGTGTATTGGATGGGGAGTGGGGGAGTTTAGGTGGAGGTTGGATGAGGTTAAAAGGGAAGTATGAACTACACTGGCAGAAACTCGAACACGTTTTACACACTTTCGCAATAATCAGGCGACACAAACCAGTGATTTTGTTATTCCTTACAAGTTTTAGTTGTACAAACATATTTCGAATGGTCAAACTGCCAAGTAGGTAGGTTTATGTGAAGCCAAGATCCCAGTCTGTCCCTAACTTTAAGCGAGTGCACTGAGTTGCCTGAACACAAGCATAAAAGCATGACTCGTGCTTCAGTTACCAGCCATTGTAGTAAAACAAAGGAAATATGCAGATACCCTCGATGCAAACCTTTTGTCATTATATTTGCATATTCATAGAGTCTGGAATGAGAGAGACAAACAGAGACAAATGAGCTCAAGCCGAGGATTTTTCAGTCGGGGGGGGGGGGGGGGGGGCTGGGGGAGAAAAAAAGCCCCTGTCCCCTTTTTTCGCTTGAGAGAAAAAATTTACCC
>CM022489.1:31413972-31456334 GCA_011952105.1 Coreoperca whiteheadi
GGGGGGGGGGGGGGGGGGGGGGGGGGGGGGGGGGGGGGGGGTTTTGGGGATGAAAACAGCCACTGTTCCCTTCTTTCGCTAGCAAGTACAAGTTTATCCATTAAATACTGACAGCGGTCCAGCAGTGATTTAGTGTCACACGTCCATGATGTTGGGGGACTTGCAAGAGACAGATTTAAAAAAAGCTCCAAACACTGGCTCCTACACTTCCCACAATGCAAGTCAGTAAGATGCCGCCATCAAGGTTATTTTCCCAGACAGGAGGCGTCACACCTGTTCACACCTGTTCACACCTGTCCTGATGAGTAAACTAATCTACAATGCCTTTCACAAAAGGGAAACATTAATACACATGTAGCCTACCATAAGTCCGGAAACAAATACATGATGCCTACCATAAGTCCGTACAAATACATGATGCACATACACACACATACATTTGGACTACATCTTTCACCTTTTTTGGCTGACAATCATTTGGACTACATTAACTCACCTTTTTTGGTTCCACAACAATTGAACTCACAAAACATTTATTACAAATTGTTTTCAATATGTTTATTGTCTGTTTCATGCTTTATAACTACAGAACAAGTACACAAGCATACACCCTTCCCATACACACATTCAGTTTACACTTCTTAAAGAGAGAATTGCATAAAAAGAAATATATGTATAAAATAAAAAAAAATAAAAAAAATGATATATATACATACACATACATACAGACAAATTAAATAAGTAAATCAATAAAATAATAAGTCAATAAAATAAATGAATTATTTACACTTTTACAATGTCTTATCCGGTAAGGTCTACGTTTCCATTTTCTATGATATTTATGTATGGCTCTCATAGCTGATCAAAGTCTTTCCTCTTGCCCTCAGCAATATAAGTTAGCCTTTCCAGTCCGATACAGCTCGATATCTCCCCTATCCACATTTTCATGGATGGAGCATCCATACTCTTCCAGCATAATGCGATGGCTCGTCTGGCTGGAAGGAGACCAAAGTCTACGAGTTTAATCTGTTTGGATGTTTGATGTAAGAAGTCCATTGGATATAGTCCAAGAATACAAAGTTTGACATTCACAGGCATTCTAATGTTAAACATGTCTGACATACATTTTATAACCTCCTTCCAGAAGATTTGTATTTTTGGACATTCCCAGAGGCAATGATATATTGTACCTTTGTCGTCCAAGCATTTAGAACACACACGCGGAATATTAGCAGACATTTGATGGAGTTTTACAGGTGTTATATAGGTTGTCATTAGCCATTAGCCATTAATATTGAAGTAGCTTGAACCTTGTATTTATTGTCTGTGTTTGGGCTTTAAGACATGCATCATTCCAGTCTGCCTCATCTATATCTTCCTGTAGATCAATTTTCCAGGCTTCCAATGCTGATTCAGTACAATACACAGACGCTTGTTCCCGTTGGGGGTCACGGGTGCCTGGAGCCTATCCCAGTGGCTTTGGGCCTTAGGCGGGGTACACCCTGGACAGTGGGCAACTCGTCGGCTGACACAATTGTCACCAATTAACCTAATGCATGTCTTTGGACGGTGGGAGGAAACCGGAGAACCCACGGTAACACGGGGAGCACATGCATGGTCTCTTCCGGGATTCGAACCCACGATCTCCTTATTGGGAGGCGGGGGCGCTCTGCCACCGTGACTCTTACCTTCCAAATTCCCAAGAGTTTTTTCTTCTAATTTAAAAAAAAAAAGACGGTTTTTTGGTGAGTATTGTGAGTATTTCTGGCATAGCTGATCAAAAGAAAGTAGAACTCCATCTTCATATAGATCCATGATTTCCTAAATGCCTCTTATATTCTATTCTGGGCAAATCTTAAATCCTCCATCTTTATTTCCAGGTATAAATTGTTCATTACCCCAAATAGGAGTAAATTGGGATACTCTCGGCATATCACCTATATGCTTATGTGCAGCATATAGACAGCTTATGTGCATGCTCTCAGCTGAGAGCGAGACAAACTTCTTTCTTTCTTTTAACAATACATTTCCTTTGATTTTTCTGTTGGTTTTTTTATGTTCTTTTTCAGCTTAGAGACAGTGGCACTGAAGAAAAGACAAGAGGCAGATCTGGAGGTGGCAGAGCTTAAGATGTTGAGCTTCTCTTTGGGAGTGACGAGGACGGACAGGATCAGGAACGAGTCCATCAGAGGGACAGCTCATGTTAGATGTTTCGGAGATAAAGCCAGAGAGGCCAGATTGAGGTGGTTTGGACACGTTCAGAGGAGAGACTGTGAATATATTGGTAGAAGGATGCTGAGGTTGGAGCTGCCAGGCAGGAGGTCTAGAGGAAGACCAAAGAGGAGATTTATGGATGTAGTGAGAGAGGACATGAAGTTAATTGGTGTGAGTGAAGAGGATGCAGAGGACAGGGTTAGATGGAGGCGCATGATTCGCTGTGGCGACCCCTGAAAGGGAACAGCCGAAAAGGAAAAGAAGAAGAAGAAGAAGTATCTGAAGAGTATAGATACGTTTTTAAATGGTTATATCTGGGATGGACTCTTGTTCAATGCCTACCCAAGCTGGAGGCGCTGTTGCACAGAAATAGTTTAATGCTGAAGTCAGTTGGGCACCCATATAGTAGTGAGCCGATGCTTTGTAGTGAATCAGAAGAGCCGGCTCCCAGTTTTTTTTCCTTTCGCTGCTTACCTCAGTGCTCAGTGCAGTAGAGTCCACTGCATCTCTACTGCAAGGCAACGACACTGTCTGTCAGATAGCGGTGAGGAGAGTGTGTGAGTTGGCGTAGTTGAAACTATGAGTGACACCCAAAAGAGAAGCAGCATCTGGCTCCAGTTTAAAGCCAATGGAAACAACAAAGCAGAGTGCGTTCACTGCAAGATGAAAATTACTTTAAGAGCAGGTTCCACCACAAACCTGCATAGACATACGAGAACTGTCCATCCTACAGTGCAGTTAGAGGAGCGAGGGCAAGCTAGCACACCATCTACAGATCCTGGTGTGTCTCATCCCAAAAAAACAGCAACTGCAGCAGCATCTACTGGCTTCCCCACATATGCAGCTATAACCTCTCCTACTGCAACTCAAAGCAAAATAAGCCAGTTTATACCCAAAGTGATGACCCCATCCAAACAGCACAGCATTGATGAAGAGTTGGCTAAAATGATAGCTACTGATTTCCAACCCTTTTCCATTGTGGAGGACAGAGGTTTTAAATGTTTTGTCAAAACTTTAAATCCCACATACACTTTACCCAGTATATATATACCAACTATATGACACAGAACGTGCATTATGGCAAGAAAGGGTGAAAAAAGCTCCATCAGTTTGCCTGACAAATGACTGCTGGACCTCCAGAAAAATCTGCTCTTTCATGGCTGTCATTTGCCATTTCATTGAAAATTACAAGATGACATTCTCCAAACATCAATTAATCTTAGATCCTTCATATCTTTTCTGGTTTGTGTATGAGTTGTATCAATTTGGGTGGATCTATCCAATAGGGGGTCAAGGGTACAGTTAAAATCTCCGCCAATATTGTTTAATCCCTCCAAAGTAGATACAGTTAAAAATAATGTCTCAAAAAATGATGGGCTGTCATCGTTTGGACCGTAAATAGATTTAGCTTTTGTGTCAAAATACTCCCCTGGACAATAATAAACCTTCTAGAATGGTCTTGAATGGTTTTTGGAGCATGAAATGGCAATGATCTATGAATGAGGATAACACCTTGACTACTTGGCCTGGCCATCTTTTATTTAAGTAATGTATATCTGATGCACCCAAGTGTGTTTCTTGTAGAAAGACTATTTTGGATTTGAGATATTTTATCCTATTCAACACTTGTTTCAGTTTGGCCAATGTTCCCATCCCACGGCTGTATACAGCCTCACTGAGTTGCTAGCATGGCTGCACACGTTTAGTCTTGTTGCATCTGCTAATCTTAATACCTAGAAGCAGAACACTCTCAGCTGAGCATCTAACAGTCTAACTGTTCTAACTGAGGGAAGGTCAGGCTATAAATGATGTCATGCTAAATACTGGGCCATATTAATGCTTTTTGTTTGAGTTGGAATGGCCAGGATACAGAGTTCTTGGTAACAAACTGAGAACGTTTTACACCACAGCGGACAGACTACAGTCAACAACAGGAACTAATGCAGGAGAACTGAAAGGAGATGAAGCGGGAGGGTCGACGCCTGGGCGGGGCGAGAGAAGTGACCCACGACCACTTCATCATAGTTTATAATAATGCAGCGCAGTGAGGATGCAGACCAGTGAACCGGATCAGGTGGGCATAAAATGAACATTCTGATCAGCAGCAGAGGGTGAAAGAGGGCGAAGCCTCTCCCCTTTAGGAGAGAGACATTTACACACAAACCTGGCCAGGGTAACCTCTTTGATTATTTAATATATAATACAGCTCTAATGTTAATACAGGTTCTGTGTTCTTCACACACAGTCCAGGCTCACACCGGGAAACAGTCTGGAGTAAAGCAGCCGTCCTCCTGATAGGTCACAGCTGGCTAAAACATACGTTTCTGTTTAGGCAAGTTTAGAAGTGCAGTTTTTAGTTTTGCTGCTTAAATATTTGCTGGGACATTGCTGAGCAGACATCCAGTCTGCAGTGGAGTTCATACACTTCACTGATTAACCACAGAACTGTAGAGTGACATTCACCCTCTCTGCTACCAGTCTGCATCGCACTTTTTTGATTAAATCAGCTGACGGTTTTTATGATGGCTGGTTTTAGCGGGTGCTGCAGCCCCCTCAGCACCCGTGCTTCCCGCTTCCGTGGCATCTAACAACCTTTGGCTTCTAGATAAGCGAGATGTAACGTGAATTCAGGACCACACTTTATTTTCAAACCATTTCTCTTCAGACTTGATTAAAATCTATCTTGTGATGGTGTTACAATGTATCACCTGGAAGACTGTGTAAAGCTCTGTAGCCTAACTTAGTCCCTGTTTACATGCTTTCATTTGCCTGTTTTTATGTAGTCACAGTGGCACTGGCAACTCTCATTAAGGTTCATTAAAATGCAAACGTGCTGGTAATCGGGGATATTTCAGACTGCATCCATGTTCCTCCATGCTGAGGTGAGAACAGAAATCTGCATCTATAAGCATCTAGCGTATCTGAGCAGAGAGCAAGCCATCACGCTGTCTTAAATGGATCTATGATACATTATTAATAACCTGACAAACTGCTGGGTGGCCTGAAGCAACACATGGAAATCTGTGCTCAGCCAAACACAAAACACAGCAAGAGTGAAGCTGGATGGAACTGTGTGTGTGTGTGGCCTTTTATTGTACATACAAACAGTGTTCACACAGTCACATTACGGGGACTCACTTCCCATTTGGGGACAAAAAGCTAGTTTGCACACAAGGTTTGGCGGGGGGGGGAGGGGGGGGCTGGATCAGACATCTGATGTCAAAGATTAACGGTACGTAGGTAAAGACATCCAGGCAAGTAGAGATGAAATTGGGGTGTTGGAGCCAGTTTTGATGTGTGCTATATGTTGTGTGTGTGTGTGTGTGTGGTAAGTTGGGTACACAGCGATGATGCTACTCCGCCTGAGCACCAGGGGGCGTAGGAAGGGGCTTGACCAGCTGCAGGGGATAAGGATGTGAAGCCACACAGTTTATGTGTGCACCAGGGACGATTTTGGTCCAGCACGTCCTCAGCGCCCAGATGCTCTGCCTTCACTGAATTCAAACATGATGCTTCAAGAACTACAGCTTACCACACTGCATAAAATGCAGTAACCCGGCGGTGAGCTGTACTTCACCCATCAACTAAATTGAGAATTCAGGATTGTCTTGCACAATGACGCGAGAATAAATGTTGGAATGCTTCAAAAGTCAGTGGCGTAACGGCGATACAGCAATGGGTATGTAAATGTAAAGATCAGGGATTATTTGCTTACAATTTAATCACAACCCTCTGGAAGAAAAAAACCTAGCACTTTGTTAACACTGGGGGGGGGGGGGTTCTGCCTGTCTCTCCGTTTGTGGGCAACTTTTTTCATTGTTCTTCTAGTTTCTGCGTGTACAGCGGCTTTTCAACGCAGTGCTGACACGTCCTGCTTGCTACCCTGATTTTGTCTTTACAAAGGTGGCAGTCTTTGTTAGTAGGCATCTGGAGAAAGAGACATAAATAATGACTAGATCTCTGTTATCAGAGGATTTCACCCATACTATGTTAGATAAGACGCACAGCCTTCTGCCTCAGAGACTCTGGTCAACATAGTGACCTAATGTGCTGGGCCTGCACAATACCACTCAGGACCTGATTCCCCAGATTTGTCAGTACATTAAAATTGTATTTGTGGTAGTCTCCCACAGGAAGAGGGCTCTAGAAGAGGTCTGAGATCAAATGTAGGAAGAAATGCTTGTTATAGAATGAACCTTTTGAGAATGAGATACGTGAGGTGGTAACAAATGCATTCTTCACACACAGTGACACGTAACACGTTCTGGGACGCATCAGATTCTAGCCGTATGCAGTATGTATACAATCCATGTCTTTTTAGCAAAGCATTTGGTGTAATTGGGAGGGTTTACATAATGGGTGCGCAAACATCATTTGTGCTTTGAATTTGTCTGGAAGTACTAGGACAGGAATGTGTGGCTGTAAAAGACAGGCCTTGTTTTTCAACGGGACTGAAAACAGCGACAGGGAGCAGAGAGGGGACAGAGCACACCAGTGGCTGAAACATAAGCAGACCCCTAATGACATCAGATGAACCCTTATCAGATCATTTTCAGACAAAATAAGTTCACTAATAGTTTTTTCTGTCACACATATACAGTACAATGTACTGTGAAATGAAATGTTTGCAGCATGGTCCACCAGTGACCATAGAATGACATTAGAAAGTATAATAGAAAAGACAAGACAGGGCTAGAATAAAACGTCCTGTAGAATCACTTTTACTTACACAGCCCAACATCACAAATCACATTTGCCTCAAAGGGCTTCACAACCTGTAACATACGACCCCCTCTGTCCTTAGACCCTCGATTCGACTGAGGAAAAACTACCCACAAAAACCCTTTTAACAGGGGAAATAAATGACAGAAACCTCAGGAAGAGCAGCAGAGGAGTCCCACAGCTCTCTCCATCGAGGGAATGCCCGTCTGAGGTTCACTGCTGCGTTTAGCTTTTTATCCTTCTTTGCCTCCTCTGTCAACGGGACATTTTCCTAATTGCCTGAACATGGTTATAAAAGAATCTGTGAACTCCACAAGCTTCTCACTTTTGGCCAGGGTTGTGTCTAATGCAACAGTGCCCCACATGATAAAGACTTTCCTGAAGTAAGAAACCAGAGTGTGAAGTCCATCATAGGTTACTGAACCGAAGCCCGAACACAGCAGTGGACATAATAACATACGGTGCGGTGGCTGTTCTCGCAAAATGACAACTAGCTATTTATACAACCTCGCATCGAAAAACAGGTGAGAAAGTGCCGCCCACTTGGCACAAGGACTATCTGTGGAAACTGGTGTTTCAGGGACTGCTCAATTCAGAATCAGGAGTACTTTATTGATCCCCGAGGGGAAACTCTCTGTAACAGCAGCTCACTGCCACGTCAGTGCACACAAGGATGGAAGTACTCAGCAAAAAGCAAAACTATAATACACTATAGTACAGGAAAGTACAAAGTGGGTATACGTATACATTTAAAATTTAAACAAGTGTAAGTTAACAGAGTGGGTTAACCGGTTGAGGTTAATATTACAGTATAAAGTAAAAGTGCATGAGAAATAGTGTAATGTAATGTCTTTACAGGAATGTTCATCAGCTCTGTTTTATTGGTTTATAAAGGGCATAGCCTTCATTTTGTATATTTCACGAGACTGGATATATATGAAATAAAACGTTTTGAAATAACATGCCTCCTGCTGACTGTGCTCCTTCATATACACTTGATTTTTATGATTTGTCAATTTAGAGCATAAAAGGTCCACCTTCACTAAAAAAAGGCTTTCAGTGATATTTTTCCTGCTGGAAAATTCAGATAAAGCCACCTAGAATTTCTATTGTTCTCACCACAGGACATATTAGTGTTGTATACATCAGTGTACTTCATCTTCAAAACAACATCAAATGTAAATTGGAATAAAACTATCCTTGTTTGGCCTATTTCCTAATCATTTCTAACAGCATTTCCATCAATACGATAAGTCCATTTGTGCATCCATAGCAGTGTGACAGTGAGCTGCAGTTATTAACGGGAGCAGAGCGAGAGTACAGCCTGCCCACACAGCTAACTGTTGTTTTGTATTCCCAGTCAGCCTCATCTACTGGGACACAATCGAGTCATCTTCAAATGTTCATGCTTGGTGTGTGGCACGATGACGGACACCCAGAAGGACAAGGTAAGAGCATGACAAAGAAAGGGATCGACCAGTTCTAAAGTGTATGTGGGATGGGAGGCCAGTACATCGTTTGGCATAGTCAAATGAATAAAACGGCTGATGCTGGTACATCTTTTCAGTTCTTACTATAGGCTGGGAACCAGCTCCTCAGTATTCCCAGCACTACAACCCATGTGAACTGCGGAACGCTACAAACATGAAATAATGACATAAGAAGCTCTTGTTTGTCGAAATAATGGAACTATTGATTTACTGAATGCAGAGGCTTCACATAACACTGACCCCCCCAGAGGAGGCGCCAGGTCTTTCCCTTTCCCTTTGAAAACATTTTAATAACCCAAGGAGTCTATGATGGGCAGCTGAAATCACTGGACTGCATTTACTATAAATTAGTGGAGGAAGCTGCTTGACATTTTAATGGTGTAATAATGAAGACTTTATCCCACATTAAAGAGCTTGATGAAACCAAAATGAGTTGAAATTAAGAGGAAATCATCCAACAGCTTTCATTAAGCAGCTGACATGCTCTGACATGAACTTTCACTAATTATTTCAGTAAGAATTATTGGAGTGGTTGCTTTGTTGCAATAGTTGATAAATAATACAGTAGGCTATAATAGAGACCTGAAAAGATGTACCAGCATCACACGGTTTACTCATTTGACATTACCGGCCTCCCCTTTCTTTGTCATGCTCTTACCTTGTCCTTATAGGTGTCATTTTCCGAAGTGGTATGTACAAAGTATCCGAAGGAAGATGGAGAGCTGACGGAAGATTAAAAGGACGCAAACGGAGCTGAAGGAGTTCCGCCACCGAGTATACTGGATCATCGTCCACACCACAGAACGGTACACAGCAGAATGGCCGACCCAGATGTGGTTCACAAGACAAAACGAACACCTTAGCGACAATTAACATCTAAAATACACTTTGATTTTTTACTAGTATGTGGTATCCTTATTTTTGGCATATTTTGTTCAGGTATCTATCTGCTGTTGAAAAATGTCATGTTTGCTGTGTCTAATTACCACCAGCTTCCATCTCTATGTGGAACTTGCATCGTGCTGCTGTATGCTCTCTCTGTACCCAACGGCAGCGGCAGATGGCCGCCCACCTTGTTTCTGCCCCTTAAAAAGGAACTTCTCCCTGGATGCACAGAACGAATTAACTTCATGTTTTCTACCCTACATGTTTCGAGGTAGAATTATCACAACTGCTGTTGGTTGAAGCTTTAACCTCTGCTCAGTGAGTATTTCTGCATTACAGCTTTATTTTAAATATAGGTGCATTTCATGGGTTTTGGTAGTCTATCCTGCAGATGGCCCCGTTGATTTTGTAACGGTTCACTCACTGAGTACATAACCGGGTTGCAGATCATAGATAACTTCTTCGAACACATCTTGGGATACAAACATTTAATTTGCACACTCTACCTCACATTTGCCAGTGTGAGCCTTGGCATGCACTACAGAGCGAAAAGGCTTCATCACCGTAAGTGATTGGAGCAACTTCTCTGCCATCTTCTCCAAATGGGGCCAATGCCTGCAATGGGAACACCACTTAGTAGTCGGGGCTCACAATGGCATACTGGTAAGGAGACAAACCACGGCCTGGGATTTCATCAGTACAATCTCTGTAACCAATCAAAAAAACAACATGCAGCCAAATGACTACTAATGCCTTGTATCCGCTGGACGTGCAACTAGGCAACGTTAATCATGTCAACTTTCTAAGGCCACAATATCTCTAACGTGATGTTTAGCTAGTCGTGGTGTTGTTCCCCTACATGGTCTACAAAATGATTAGTACAGCTTAAAATCCTCAGTTATTAGGGGTGGGCAGTCAGTCAGTCATTTTCTACCTCTTGTTCCTGTTAGGGGTCGCGGGTGCCTGGAGCCTATCCCAGTGGCTTCGGGCCTTACACACCCTTGTACACCCTGGACAGTGGGCAACTCGTCGCAGGGCTGACACAGAGACAGACAACCATTCACTCTCACATTCACTCACTAGGGGCAATTTTTTTAGAGTTATCAATTAACCTGAACATGCATGTCTTTGGACGGTGGGAGGAAGCCGGAGAACCCGGAGAGAGCCCACGGTAACACGGGGAGGACACGCAGACTCCACTCAGAGAGTAGGGGTGGGCAATTCTGCAAAAATTGGTTCTGAGGGCCAGAATTACTGATATCAGTACGTTCGTGTAGGGTGCAGTGTGTCATGATTTAGGCAGTGAATGCATCATCAACAGGATAAATCTGAATACATTCTCATGACCACTACATGATTAGCCAAAGGTAAGCAATCATTGTAAGGTTGGCTGAGTGCTAGAATTTCTACCTGCCACCTGAGAGACCCGGGTTTGATACACCCATCGCAGTTAGCAACGTTTTCAGTCGCAGCTGTGAAAGAGCTCCAAACGCTGCTCCTCTTTCCTTCAGCCAGCACTGCAGTTGTGTGTCGGATTAAACCAATCAGGGCGCTGCTGGAGCGCGACTGCACCACGCGAGTGTTTGTTTGGCCACGACAGCAGAGGAGAAGCATAGAGGGCATGCACTAAGATGTGTTCACGACAACTGAACGTTGTTTGCAGACAGTTCTAGTTATTTGATGAAATACACGAGAAAACGGATCCCTTTTTGGTTTCGAGCCTATTGAAGCTAGGATCCATCAAAACAAGAAGTAGTATCGATCCGCCCTCTCCTGTCAGTTATGACTTGGCAATGGTTATGACTACCTGCAAGTAATGTCCATACAAAAGAAGCTCTTAGTTGCTGTTTGAGTCAGCTCCTTCTGCAGGAACACTGGGTAGGCATACATTTCACCACGGTGGTGATTTAAGCCTTGCAGCAAGATGCCATGTCTGCACACAGCTATTTCCAGGCCCTCCGTGTTGGATTTCAGTGTGGTAAGTTAGAAGTCCCACTTAAATATTTTGTTATGGTTAAGGTAGTTTGTTTGGTTGGACCCAGAATACAAGGCAGGACACAACGTCGGCGGTAGGAGAACAAATAAGGTTTATTTGTAGTTTTTCCAGAGAGGTGAGAGCGGGAACGGCTGGAAGCCAGATAGACAGGTAGGTGGAGGTAGCGTGTCCGCATAACCAGGGGATGAAGGGTGTTGGCTGGTAGGCTGAGAGTTCCTGGAGGAGTTGCAGGAGCGGGGAGGAACGAGGCAGGCAGGCAAGAGGTGGTTGGAGGATCCACGGAGCGAGACAGGCAGACGGGAGGATCTCTGGATGTGGAGACAGAGGGAAACAATAAATTGCTGAGACAAAACACTAGAACAATCTTCATAGGAAGTTGTAGAGGGAAGAGCCCGACGTAAATACCACGGTAGGGATAGTACGATCTGGCGAAGATCTGGTGTTTAAATACTGCAGGAGATGGTGATGAACCGGGATGAGTTGCAGGTGTGCAGGTAGGCGGGGCGCAGGTGAGTGATTGCAGGTGTGGAGGAGAGAGAGAGACTGGTCTGCTCCGTGGAAGGCTCCAGACGAACAAAACAAGACAGACGGGAAACACAAGGCAGGGAAAAACACTGGGAAACATGAGGAAGTAGAGGGAAGATATTCCCAAAACCCTGACATATTTAAGAGCTATTGTCAAAGTCATAAATTAATGCAAGGAAATATAAAGGATCTACTCCTGTAATTTAAAAAGATAAATGGAGTGAGTAGAATTTCAAATTAGAAATTCATCACATTTTGAAAAATATATATAAATGAATATACAAATGTAAGCTGAGACACACACATGGTATACACACACACACACACACACACACACACACACACACACACACTAAAAAAGCTATATCCATAAACATTGTGAAACTCATGAAATAAGTACATTTGATTAACATAATTGCTGGAAATTTGATCATCATGATTCAGATATATAAAACATCATCAACATGATTAATATAAATTAGATCATCATGATTTGAATATATAAAATTGAATTAACATGATTAATATGAAATTAATTGTCATGTTTCAGATATTTAAAAAAACTCATGGAACACGT
The DNA here is from genome assembly GCA_011952105.1 of Coreoperca whiteheadi. Classification (NCBI taxonomy): domain Eukaryota; kingdom Metazoa; phylum Chordata; class Actinopteri; order Centrarchiformes; family Sinipercidae; genus Coreoperca; species Coreoperca whiteheadi. The sequence goes on from CM022489.1 coordinate 31,426,382, forward strand.
AAGTTTGATTAATCATTGAATCATTTGAATGGAATCGTCATGATTCATATGCACTGATCAAAGAGAAATGTGTCTAATCCTTGAATACATTGCATTATTAAGTCCACCAAGGGAACAACTAGGATCTAACTTTTCATTAGGGGGCCCTTTGTCCTCAGGGTACCTATCCATTTCCTCTCCCTACTTTGAAACTGTGTTGTCCAATTCGTGTCGCTCTCCAAGCCCATGTAGACAAGACAGTTATGGCCATGTTCTTTAAAATGATTTATTGACTTTATGAAAATGAGACTTGGTAAATGGGCTGTACTTGTATAGCGGCTTTCTAGTCTTCCAACTACTCAAAGCACTTTCACACTACATATCTCATTCACCTAGACACACACATTCACACGCTGATGGCAGGAGCTGACAGTGTGTACACAGCATCAGTACAAAGTGAACTATTCACACACCAAAGGAAAAGGGTTCAAGGACACTTTGACACACGGACTGGGGGAAGCTGGGGGAACTGTTGGGTTGGAGAGCTGTGACAACCGATAGCTATAATCATTTTAAATTCCCCCAATGCTGGGATATGAGTTTTGAGCTTCTTGAAAGGTTGTTTTAAAATCGGAATTTAGAGATGATATTTGTTGGGAAAATGTTACTACAAATGGAATTGCAAGCCTTGTGTTTTCTCTGCTTTTATATTCGTCCATGGTCTGGAACATTACATTGACCTCTCTGTTTATGTCTCTGAGACAACGGGCTGAATAGCCTTTGGGTCTCAGGGCAAGTACAGATCCTATGAAACCTAAGTTGGGATTTAATCAGGCCCCTATAGGTGTGTCCGGGATGATAGCTGAAGTTGAAATGAACTTTTGTGGCTATCATCTTAGAAGTACCATCAAAGTCTGAAAAAAACACTTGAGTATCCAGGAATTCTGCTCTAGACAGATGAATGCTATGCTTCAGACGTACGTTTGGATGATGTTTGTTCAATATGTTAATAAAGGGTTCAAATTCAGACAACAAATGGGGCCAAAGGCCAAAGAAGTCATCTAAAAGCCAGTCTGCCAGATATGTATCTGCATATGAAGGGGAATATTGTCTTCCCATTGCACAGCCAGAAATTTGTAAGAAACATTTCCCATCAAAAACTCAAAATCCTTTCGGACCAAAGAGCTCCAGTTTTATATTATCGGGGCCTGAAGCATCCGGATACATTTGAAAGGCTCGTGCTACCGCCTTTAGGCCTACGTTAGTATCAATATTTGTGTAAAGTGAGTCCACATCTATTGTAATGTAATGATGCCTATGGGACAACGGATTCAAGAAGTGATCAATATATCAGATTCAGAACCACAAACGCTCACAATCGGACGGCCACTGGGAACTCTGAAGGGAAGTGGCCACGATACAGGTGGTTTATGAATCTTGGGAAGCAAATAAAACAACCTAGCATGAGGAGTTAGCGCCACACAAGTATGTCTGTTGTTTAGTTGTAATAAACCTTCCTCATGTAACTGAGCTACTTTAATCTCACCATCACCTGGGTCTCTGGTTGAAGTGAGTATAACATTTATCATCATTTAGTTGTCTGTATGCTTCCCGTGAGTATTGGCTTTATCCTGAATACAAACTTGACCCCCTTTATCAACTTCCTTAATAATAATGACATTGACAGCGAGCTCAGTGTTGCTCTTTCACATCTACTGACATTATGTTTAGTCAGAGGTCTACGTTTGAACTGTTGGAACGTTTTTTTATGTTGAATTGGAAGCGAGGCAGATTGGAGTTTAGGTTCCCACTCATGGTAATATGAATGGGGTAGAATCTCGTTCCCTGTCATAACCAAAGTGACAACAAAAGAACACATGCAGGTGTCTCACATTAACACCAACCATGTGATTTTCAGGAGCAACTCCGATCCTCATGGAATCTCCACTTTGAGCGCGATGATGAATGCTCTTGTTTGGATGACCCGGCGCCGGATCAGCCACCACAGTTTCTGCTCCTCCCCCAGTCTGAACATCCGAAGAACAACCAAAAGTAATAGTGTCATTTAGTGGAACGGCCACATTGGTACAAACAGGATTTATATTACACGCTGTTGAAAAGCTTTCCTCTAAAACCAAGTTCAAATCAATGGCAGGTGCCAAACTCTCCCTGTTTTGCTCCCTGGAGCACCTGGAGGTTCAGATATCTGTGAGAGGACGGAGGGGAGGGGAAAGGCAAAGTGGATCGGAGGCAGATCCCTTTGGCTCCCCACTATCTGCTCGTACAGAAATCGAAGACAGACTGCCTGGCTGAGCTGGTTGTGGAGCATCCTGTGGCGCTTGGCTCAACACCATGGGTCTACAAGTCTCGCTGGAAGAATTGGTTCACTTTCTCTTGTATCTAGTGAACCTGAAAAGTGAAACTCCTGGTTGAAAGGGGCCCAGACGCTCCAGCTCAGCAGCCAGCAGCGGATCGTAATGCTCTCTCAGGATAACCATGTTGTTGTGCATCCATTGTGCAGTGTTCGGCTTTACTTTATCTGTGGTTTTCAGATTAGATGAAGATGCTTTAATGAATGCTGCCAATTTATTCACTTGACGCATTCACCAAAATCTCTGAATGGTGTACTGCTTGTAGTATTGAAAGTATTTTGTAGTGTTTTCTGGTAACTGAGAGGCTCCTTGTAGTGTGGGATTACTGTGATGTCGCTGAGGAGGCAAGGTAGACGAAAGTTGAAGAGTTGGTAACATACCCGAGTCGACCTGGTCTCTCAGGAATTGGAAACGGTGAGCCAAGGTAACAGCCACAATGCCTACTGATGTACACGTGGGCTCAGTGAATCTACTCCACAGGGAGGAAAAAGGAGGGAGGGAGAGACACAGTGGAAGCCAACACTCCAAAAACATCCAGAATGAACGGGAGGTATAAATGTGAAAGGGGGGAGCTGATCGTGTAACTAGAAAGAAAAAGAAAGTGAAAGAAAGAAAAGTACTAAGGCTGAGTCCTCACCACAGCAGCCCGGGGCCCTTTGCTGCATGGCGTCCCCCCTCTCTGCCCGTCCCCGTCGCTTCAGCTGGTCCTGTCCAATAAAGGCAAATAAAGGCTGTTGGTGACATCTGCTGGTTGACAGAAGCACATACAGCTACGTGTCTCAGACCTCCGTTCATTTATTTCAGTTAATGATCAGCTGAATGAAATTTATGTCTGATCTTTAAAGAAGTATTAATCAGAACTTGTTATTAATTAATTAATTAATTAACCAGAGACCAACAGTCGATTACTGTATACATCTACTGACGTTACTGATTGTTTTCCAGTTATTAATCAGACCCCATGTGTTTCCAGGCAAATGGCGTTAACGATAGCAAATCAAAGTATTTTCAAAGTGAACTGCCTCACAATATGAGTACTTTTTTATTGTGTTGGTAACTGTTGTATAATCGCAATATTACACTCGAGGTTGAGCTTTAACGTCATTACAGGCACTTAGTGATTCAAGCACACCCACAGTTTTCTGTTGCTTTGAAGCCCTAGGTGCATGTATTGTCTTTGTTGTAAAGCACTTTGAGCTGCATGCCTTGCATGAAAGGTGCTATACAAATAAAGTTCATTATTATAATTGTGAGGATATTTTGTCTCTGTTTAAAGGCCTGCATTTTGGGATGTTAATACATTTGACGTGGACAGGATCTTTAACTTTCTATGAAAAATGTGAAGTATAACCACGGTAATGATGATCACAGATATAGGGCTTGTTTCAAAGAATATACAGGACGTCTTAGATCATTCTAACTTCAACAGTATCAGTACTATATAGACTCCTATTAATGTGTGTCACAGGAGCAGAGTACACACCATCCATCTGCCAGCGAGATGGATCCCAGTGTGGACTTTTCATGGTCTGCAGAGATGAAGCTGGATTGGGAAGAGATGCTGTCCTCCTTTGGGTCACCCATCAATGACCAGTTGGGAAACACACCCAACCCTCCACCTGCGTCTCCACCTCCTCCTCCTCCTGTCCCTGCTGGGCTTCTTGGATTTGACACCCACCCTCAGCCAGTCCAAAGTCTGAATGAGGGATATGGTGGGTGCATCCCCTTGGAAGCAGCCCCTCCTCCATACCAAGTAAGACCCTGGTTAACCACACACACTCTGAACCCTCTTGGCTGTCCGCTCGTACACTGCTGGCACATTTTAGAACTATTTCAATTTAAGTTGAAGCTGTGCAGTCTTGTAATTCAGATGCATATATTTGTTTAAGTTGATAAATTCGATCAGTAAACCAGCAGAATTGACCAGATTTCTGTTTAGTGATGTGATTGGATGTGAATTGGTGTGTGCGCGCTGACAGTGTTGTCGTCTGTCCACAGTGAAAGTTGCTGTCAAACGAGCAGAAGGCCAGATATTACGAAGAGGCAGACAAAGAGAGGCAGCTCCACTCACTGCAACACCCCAACTGGGCCTCATAGACAGCAGCGATGGTGCCTTCTACGTCACAAACTATAATGATCGGCCTTCTACAACACAGACAGCAGTGATGATGCCATATACATCACAGACTATAGTGATGGTGCCTTCTACGTCACAGACAGCAGTGAAGGTACCTTCTACGTCACAGACAGCAGTGATGGTTTCTTCTACGTCACAGACAGCAGCAATGGTGCCTTCTACCTCGCAGACAGCAGTGATGGGACCTTCTACGTCACAGACAGCAGTGATGGTACCTTCTACGTCACAGAGAGCAGCGATGGTGCCTTCTACCTCGCAGACAGCAGTGATAATGCCTTCCAATCACAGACTATAGTGATGGTGCCTTCTACGTCACAGACAGCAGTGATGGTACCTTCTACGTCACAGACAGCAGTGATAATGCCTTCCAATCACAGACTATAGTGATGGTGCCTTCGACATCACAGACTATAGTGATGGTGCCTTTTACATCACAGACTATAGTGATGGTGCCTTCGACATCACAGACAGCAGTGATGGTGCCTTCTACGTCACAGACAGCAGTGATGGTGCCTTCTGCCTCACAGACAGCATTGATGGTGCCTTCCAATCACAGACTATAGTGATGGTGCCTTCGACATCACAGACTATAGTGATGGTGCCTTTGACATCAGAGACAGCAGTGATGTTGCCTTCTACGTCACAGACAGGAGCAATTGTGTCTTCTACGTCATAGACAGCAGTGATGGTGCCTTCTACCTCGCAGACAGCAGTGATGGTGCATTCTGCCTGGTTTCTGTGATGCATGCTTAATTTAATAAAGAAACGAATATTCTCCTTAATGTTTTTTTTTTATGTAGTTTTAAAATATTCATCACCTTGTGAAAACCCAAAAGTATGCACAATACACACACACACAGACACACAAGTATAAAATAAAGTAAACTTTAAAAAAAGTTTCTGTAACCTCTCCTTTAAGCGTAAAAATATAGTTGGCCAGGTCAACCAAATTTGATATCAAGTGAACACTACAGTTCAATCACTTGGTGCATAAGTCAGTTAAAGAAAAAACACAGAAACAGCTCTGTTGACACAGAAAATCTGAAATGAAGGCCAACCGTCTTTATGGCATCATTTTATCTTATCACAAACAACAGCAGGGGTCTTTCTTACAGCCAAGCCGCATTAACTCTGTCTCCTACATATCGCCTAAAACAACAGCATAATGGTCCCCCCACGGGCAGCTGATGGCAGACACACACAACTTCAATCTTACACATATAATAACCTTAGTCCTAGTGACTTTATTCAGTTTGTTATTAAAACATTTTCACTTACATTTCTTTATGATTATTGTTGTTTATATTCACTTTTGGTAATAGTGCAGCATATGGTGCAGCATACAATTCTACATAATCTCATGTGTTACACAATTCACATCAGAATTTTAGATGTAGTATGCAAAGCTGGGGTACAATGATTATTCAATTCATTTCATCTTATATAGCGAATTTATAACACAAGTTGTCTCATTGAACTTCTCCTACAAAGCAGGTCTAGACCGTTCTCTAAATAATAATATTTTGATCTCAACTCACTTGACAAAATATATCTGTATATATTGTCAAATGAGTTGAAATCCTGGTACCCCTGTTTTGCTTGAACTGGGAGTAATGAAGAGTAAATTAAATTGAAATCCTGTGAAGCACTGTATGACAATGAGAGGGACCCAGGTGGAACGGTGAGGTTACAGGGAGCAGAGGTGAAGAAGGTGCAGGACTTTAAGTACTTAGGGTCAACAATTCAGAGCAATGGAGACTGTGGAAAAGAGCTGAAGAGGCGAGTGCAAGCAGGCTGGAACGGGTGGAGAAAAGTGTCAGGTGTGTTGTGTGATAAAAGAGTATCAGCAACGGGGTTATTTCCTTATGGCTTTTCATCGGAACACATAGTGAGAGGGAGAAGTTTACCATCAACAACAAGGGATTTCGTGGACTTTGTCACTGTCAGATGAGTACAAAAAGGATTAACCATTGACCCCGGTGACAGACTCACGAGTTTGGACTAAAGTTCCTTTGTTCCACCCTGTTATTTACAGACTAGAGCCTCTGGGGGTATTCTGGAGGCTTTGGAAGGAGCCATGATCTATTCTTCAGAGCCCCAGTCTGAAAACAGGAAGAGCGAGATTGCTCTGTCCAAGATACTCTGCTCTCTCCTTCTACAGAAACAGGTAACTATTAAAATTAAGACTCAGCTGTGTAGTTACTGTATGATTTGTTTGAAGATTGAAATTTGAAGTCAGCTGGTTTACTACCGCCCTTGTTAAAGCTCATTGCAATAAATAGTCGAACTATATTTAAAGTCTTAATTGTGGACATTTGATTTATGAGTTCATCTTAAGAGGTTCTTACAGGTTACTCTAGCCAATGAAATTAACCAGAGCCACTAAAACCCATCCTAGCACCAGAACAAGAACCCAGATTATTTAGAGGAAAGCTGCTGTTAATGAGTTTGTGTGACGCATGTGATGAATACCGTCTCCACTGTAACAATATCGAACAAACTTGATTATCACTAATAGAGCTGGTTTGGACCCTGATTCATTCAATCTAGCACCTTTTCTGTCCCAAACTCCATGTGCAAAAACAAAAAACAACAAAAAAAAGGGACTTATGGAGGAAGACAAACATTTGCTGATGTTGTATTTTCCTGGAGCTGCCCATGAATATTAGTAAAGAACACAATTTTATTGATAGCAATGTTAACACTGATACTGCTTTGTGTTTTGCAATTGTGTCCATTGGAGTCTTCATTCAGAGCCATGTTGATGCCACATTACTGTGCTTAGTAACAGTTCATGCAAACATTGCCTACAGGGCTAATTAGCTTGTAATTTGGCAAAACCTTTTCAAATGGCAGCAGAGTTTTCTACTATGGTCCGTTGTGTTAGTTGTAGAAGGTGAACATGAATAGTCCAACAGTAAACCTGAATTTGTTCCATACTGTTGAGAGTTTTGATCTCCTTTGATCATATCCTGGGAAGGAAGTGTGTCATGGTCATGGTGGGTGTGACCGGGTTGCCTCTCTTGGTTTTGCCAGTCTTGCTGAGGCCAATGTACATGCCAGGGTAGGCAGCTGATTCATTGTAGTTGTTGCCCAGGAGATTCTCCTTGAACTTGCATTCATGATTGTAGTGGCCCTGAGGAGAGGAAGGGGAGGATAAAGAACAGACAAGTCATTTATCGAGTTATTTCTAATGATCGTTTTAGTTTCTCGAATGTGTGAATTTCCTGTTTTTCTCTATTTGGGTTTTGTGACTAAGACAATAAGTCACGCTTGGTCCACCTTTGCTCATGACAGACGAGTCACAATTCACACTAGAGGTCAGTGTCAGTTAGACATATACCTTGATCGTTTAAGGCATGCGAACAAATGTCAGCGGCTGTTTCAGTGGAGACGGCTGCCAGTTTATTTGGTGTGGCAAAAGATTGGTGAGTATGGCATTGCTGTTGTTGGATTGGTGGAACCGTGCATTAGGCTGAGTTTACCATGCCAGCCATTATAGTCAGGGTCTACACTGTGGGATCAGCCTTTGTTTGTTCACACAGGCCACCATACAGAAGTTACTTTGATTCAAATATATTTATGTTAAATAGCGTTTTCTATAAAGGTTCAAAATAAAAAAATATGCATTTAATGACCGTGGGTGACAGGCCAGACAAAGAGCGTTTCGAATCCCCCTTATGGCGAATTTGAAAACTAGGTCTGTGACGTCGTCCGGTACGGCGCAACCGGGGCCCCACCCTGGAGCCAGGCCCGGGGTTTGGGCTCGCATGCGAGCGCCTGGTGGCCAGGTCTTGCCCCATGGGGCCCGGCCGGGCTCAGCCCGAACGAGCGACGTGGGGCCGATCTCCCGTGGGCCCACCACCTGCAGGAAGAACTGTAAGGGGCCGGTGCTTTGTGGATTGGGTGGCAGTCGAAGGCGGGGACCTCGGCGACCCAATCCCAGGACACGGAATCTGGCTCTAGGGACATGGAATGTCACCTCGCCGGGGGGGAAGGAACCTGAGCTGTTGCAGGAGGTTGAGAGATACCGACTAGAGATAGTCGGGCTCGCCTCCACGCACAGCTTGGGCTCTGGAACTCAACTCCTCGAGAGAGGCTGGACTCTCTACTACTCTGGAGTTGCCCGTGGTGAGAGGCAGCGGGCTGGTGTGGGCTTGCTTATAGCCCCTAGCTCAGCCGCCATGTGTTGGAGTTCACCCCGGTGAACGAGAGAGTTGTTTCCCAGTCCCTTCGGGTTGGGGATAGGTCTCTCACTGTTATTTGTGCTTACGGGCCGAATGGCAGTGTAGAGTACCCGACCTTCTTGGCGTCTCTGGGAGGGGTGCTGGAAAGTGCTCCGACCGGGGACTCCGTTGTTCTACTGGGGGACGCTCACGTGGGCAGCGACAGTGATACCTGGAGGGGCGTGATTGGGAGGAACGGCCCCCCCGACCTGAACCTGAGTGGTGTTCTGTTATTGGACTTCTGTGCTAGTCACGGTTTGTCCATAACGAACACCATGTTCAAGCATAAGGGTGTCCATCAGTGCACGTGGCACCAGGACACTCCAGGTCGGAGGTCGATAATCGACTTTGTGGTTGTTTCATCTGACCTCGGGCCGTATGTCTTGGACACTCGGGTGAAGAGAGGGGCGGAGCTGTCAACTGATCACCACCTGGTGGTGAGTTGGATCCGATGGCAGGGGAGGAAGCTGGACAGACTTGGCAGACCCAAACGTACTGTGAGGGTCTGCTGGGAACGTTTGGCAGAGTCTCCAGTCAGAGAGATCTTCAACTCCCACCTTCGGCAGAGCTTCAACCAGATCCCGAGGGAGGCTGGAGACATTGAGTCCGAGTGGACCATGTTCTCCACCTCTATTGTCGACGCGGCTGCTCGGAGCTGTGGCCGCAGGGTCTCCGGTGCCTGTCGTGGCGGCAATCTCTGAACCCGGTCGTGGACCCCGGAAGTAAGGGATGCCGTCAAGCTGAAGAAGGAGTCCTATCGAGCCTGGTTGGCTCGGGGGACTCCAGAGGCAGCTGATGGGCGAGCGAGCTGGGAGGAGTTCGGTCTGGGAGGAGTTCGGTGAGGCCATGGAGAAGGACTATCAGTCGGCCTCGAAGAAATTCTGGCAAACCGTCCGGCGCCTCAGGAGGGGGAAGCAGTGCCCTGCACACACTGTTTACAGTGGGGGTGGGAATCTGCTGACTTCGACTGGGGACATCCTCGGATGGTGGAAGGAGTACTTTGAGGATCTCCTCAACCCCACCGGCATGTCTTCCATTGCGGAAGCAGAAGCCGACACCTCTATGTGACCGTCAGAGCCAATAGAATTGATTGACACCACCCACTTTAGGCTTAGAAACACCAATGACCATCCAGAAGGAAGTAAGCCCAAAGACAGTGTATTGTGGGAGGAGCTCTTACTCCACTCTGAATGCTCCGTTTGTGCTTATGTAAACAGCCAGTACTTCCGTGGTTCAATTCAAACGAACACGGAGGTACGAGAGGATACAGTAGCAGCGTTTTTTTTATATAATATAATATAACTTTTTACCTGAAAACAGCAAAGGTAAGACACACTTTATGATTTAGCAATGTTTTTCTTTGTTACGCTTTTGACGGTATCTCTGAGTTTCTGTCGCACGGCAACGCGGCAGACATCGTTGTAATCTGCAGCGTCTGCTCTTTCAGACGGTATAGTTTGTGTGGGTAGCTGGAAGTGGTGAAAATAACAGAATCACGAAATTGTGAATACATATTTTCGTGTTTTTGATCATAATGAATATAATTGCCCAGGGTGTAATTGTGTTTCGTTCAATGTACAGGCTTTTAGTGGAGTTTCTCCCCTTCCTTTTGGTGTGACACATGTTAGGATTGGTGCTTCCTAGCCTGTGTACTGTTCATTTATACTGTACAGGACTGTGTCAGGCACCTGGACAGGGGGCTGTTGTACTCTAGAGGTTTTGTTGTTTGAGTGACAACAGTCAGTCAGTCAGTCATTTTCTACTGCTTGTTCCCGTTCGGGGTCGCGGGTTACTAGGGTCTATCCCAGTGGCTTCGGGCCTTAGGCGGGTGTACACCTGTGGCCAACTCATCACAGGGCTGACACATAGACAGACAACCATTCACGCACACATTCATCCACTAGGGACAATTTAGAGCCACCAATTAATGCATGTCTTTGGACGGTGGGAGGAAACCGGAGAACCCGGAGAAAACCCACGGTAACACGGGGAGGACATGCAGACTCCACCCAGGAAACCCACGATCTCCTTATTGGGAGGCAGGGGCGCTAACCGCTCTGCCACCGTGCACCCATGCGCAGTTTGTGTCATATGGAAACTGTGCTGATTTTTTTGGGTCTTGAATCACATTTTAGAGCTGCTTTGTTCATGCATACCACCATACTTCATGTAATATTAAGGGGGGGCGCTATCCCAGATGAGTAATAAAACACCATCGTACATGAATGAGGATTAAATATAGTGCAGAGGCACAGCTACGACCGCACAGTTCAACCTGTTGGAGCTGCACCACAAGCCTCTCTTGAGACGCCGTCAGAGTCCAACTCCTGGATGGGGTCATGTTCAGCGGCTATAAGTGACGCCACATTCACACGTCATCTGTTTTTTAATCGTTGACATTTGGGGAAATAAAATGTTGCACCTCACAGCCGCTGACGGGAAGCAACAGATGCGGTCTCGACTGCAGACGCTGCTGTTGACTCTCGACATTAGTGTTACTTCGTTTCTGCTCAGCACAGCACCATACGAGCATTATATTAGTTTACTTGTACACATAAGTCTGCTCTTCTAAGTCTTCTTCTCAGGAGATAAGGACACCAAGACGTGATTCGGATTCTGTTTACTGAACTTTTGAGATGTGCCACCACCTTGGTACAATGGAGGTGAATGGAATCCAGTGGGTGACTCATTAGTTTGAACTAGTAGGAAAACATAGTGTATCTTTAGGTCAAGCTGCAGACCACAAAGTTTAGTTTTAGATTTAGATTTAGAGGAGACTTTGAGATGAAGTCAAACGGTGTAACTTTAGCAGCGTGTGACTCCGTTCCACGCCAGCAGCCTCGCTGTGTGGTCAGACAGCGGCGTCACAGCCTGGAAACGTCAGCAGCTCCACTGAAGGCGCCCAGCGAGACCGGAGGATGAATGAGTCCTAATGAGGCCGAGACACGAAAAACTACCCAGACAAGATGGAAGACGGAACTATCTGAGCACTTAAATGCGTAGAATCAGGCGGGGGCATGTAGTAAGTTAAAGCGCGCCTCCGTACTACCCGGATTATGTTTACGAGAAATGTTGTTTAGAGCGAACGAAGCTCTCCCGTTGTGTACCGCACAGTAGTCATAGGGAGGCGGTCAGGCTGGGTGGGGGCGTACAGAGCGCAGGGCTGACAGCAGAGGTCGGGGTTCGCATTCTGAGTCCTCTCTCTGAAACGGTAATTACGTTATTGTTCTTGTCCGAGTGGTTGGTCGAGATACGGAATGTACGTTGTCCATATGGGTTTGGTGGGAACAGACGGGGGAAATGAAAATGTGGTATCTCTTCCATGAGCAATGTTTGGGTTAGGGCTCACTTTTACCTAATGGAGGTCAAAAGCAAACAGAATGCAAAGGAGGGGAGACGACGAGGGGCAGGTGAACACCATGGGCACAGGTGAAGACAACCAAAGCAGTCAAGAGCAGCAAGCTAATCTAGAACACATGAGGGAAGGAGGGCATTTCAAAATAAAACAGGAAACCAGAACACAAACCAAAAACCATGACACAGTCATGCAAGGCCAGAGCAGAGGCTCTTAACCTCATGCCACAAGGCAGCTCCTCTAACAGGTAGTTCGCAGCAAAGTCTGCAGTGCACATGTTGGGCTTAAGGGGCACAGAGTTCAGGACACTTTACTTTAAATATCAAAATATAAGGTTCATTCATAAAACCTTCGGTCTGGTTATTTGTGTTTTGGACGTCGTCTAACAGGATTCCAGGCATCATTTTGTCATATATCAAGAAACATAGGAATCAGTTGATCAGGAACTTTGGTCACTGAATGGTATCAGTACAGAAGTGATGAGAATCATATGATGTGGCCTTCACAGTCACCAGATCTCAACCCAGCTGAACACCGGCGGAGATTGTGGAGCTGCATGTTAGTGCGCCCTCTCCACCACCCTCACCCTCACACCACATGAGGGGATATCTCTGGATATTATCCCTCCAGTGGAATTACAGAGACCTGTGACGAGCACTGAAGCTGTTCTGCTCTGTGTTGGCCATCTGTACACTCTGCTGCTGCTCGCTTTGGGTTTTATGGAGGCCTGTCTGGACTGATTCAGTCCAGCTGAGGGCAGTAGAGTACTACAAAACTGAAAAACAGAGCTACAGTAAGAGGCCTTGGGATTATATTCTCTCTCTCTCTCTCTCTCTTACTTTCAAACTCAGCAAAGGTAATTACAATCTCTTTCTTTATCTGCGGTTTGCTTGAAAAAAATCTTTTCAACTATGCTGAGGCAATTATTTCTCTCTGTTTCTATTGCTCTCTCTCACACACACACACACACACACACACACACACACACACACTCTCTCATTCTTGTCAGCCTCACAGACCATGGGGGTTTCTGTTCTCGTCCAGGATTGGCTGATTGATTCTGACATTTCCACAGCCTGATCATTTCCCCCTCTCCTGAATATGAATGTGTGCAAATGTCTCCTTGGGAAATTGTGGATTTTTCTCTGTGTGGCGCTCACACGTGTGTGTGAACAAGTGTGTACATGTGTGTGTGCGTGTGTGTGTGTGCACTTAGATATGTTTAGATGGGTGTAGGAATTGGATGTTTTGTACATGATTGGAAATACACACACGCGCACACACAAGATACAGTAGAGCTGAAATGACAACAGTCTGTCTCTTAAGGTGATCCCACCTGCTTCCTCAGTCCTGTTAACAGATGCATGATGGACCTGTCTGCTGTTGCCTGGGACCGTCTCTGGCTCCGAGCTAAGAACACATCACCCAATCAAATAAATAAAGATATCAGTCACACTTATTTAATTATGCTCAGATGAGCATCAGACATCAGCGTCAGTCATTTCTCCCTTAGAAACACAGCCAGCTGTTGCTACAGTGTTCTTTATAGAACAGACCGATCATTTTACTATTCTTTCTCTCACCAGTAGCTGGTCCTGACAAAGGGGATAACCGCTTGAGAGCACAGATGCGAAGGTGGGCAGAGTAGCCAAAAACTGTACTCGAGTACACGTACCTTTACTGTGCAAAAACAAGTACTCAACTAGAAGTAAAAGTAGTCATCAAAGTAACTAGTTGAGTTAGTGTACTAAAATATTTGCTGAAAAAAGCGAGTAATTTACGTTACTGAAATGACAAAAATACAAAACAGGTGCACACCTGTGTTTCCCCCATGTGGATATGACAGGCACAGTGGGGCTGTATGAGCAGCTTATCCACAGCCAGCGTGTCACCTGCAGTAGATGGGGGTCGGCCTGAGGCCACTTTGGAGCGGCAGACGGCTGCTCGGCCACAGACGCTCAGCTCTGTATTGCTGTGAATGGGGATCGACAGGAACACGTCTTCTAACCGCTAGAACAACGTTCCACCTGAAGAACTCAGCATCAGTCGTCGTGTACGCTACAAAGGCAGACTTCTCAACGCTTCACCGTGCTGTCAGACAGCCCTTTCCTTTGCCACTACATTTGCTCAACCGCAGGGCTTCTGCATTCCTACGCACCCCGCTGTATTATGCCGCCTGCATGAAGGGCGTTAGCTAGCTGGCTCATTTCAGAACAATTTTTTAACCCAAACGGGATGTCTTGATTTGACGTTCAAACAAAGGTCAACGTCTCAATGTGTGCTGGGATTATACACATGGTGTCATGGTTTGAGAGTTTGGTTTATGATGAAACAGGAACTTTCCTCAGCGACAGCGGCAGCCGGAAGAGAACCGCAGAGCCTGAACCTTGGCCTTATGTATTAGGTAACTCCTGGGCGTATATAATAGTTTGCCTCCCCTCTCTCTCGTGTTTTTAAGTCTATGTTCTTCCTTTGTTTTGTCCGTTCGTCTTCGGCCATGTGCCAAGCATTCTAACCCTTTCCTAGTGTTCCTAGTGTTTTGTGCTTTCACCGTGTTATGTGGACTTTGCTCGTTTTTTGGCCTTTGTTGTACGTATGAATGTAATGCTCTCGTGTTAAGAATAACTTCATTCTAACAATCATTTCAGCTGCAACCCCAGTGGAAAGGCCACGTGGCAACAAAATATAAAAATATCTTATGAAGTGGTGTGTGCTGCTAGTTCTCATGAACAACACGGAGTGTAAGGACGTGGTGTGTAGCCTACACTTCTCTTCATGTAGGTTAAATACGGTAAGATCTAGTTAACTAGGAAGATTACCTGCTCGGAGTTTAGTGATGCAGCGTCAGTTGCCATGACAGCATACCTCAGGTTAAACTCTTCCACCTTTCTTAGTGCAGGTTAATCGGGAAGTTACACTCAACGTCACCAAGATACTCCTGAAGTTACCTGGATGAGCCAGCTACCTCGCTTCGTAGTTCAGGCCTCTGCTTCCTGGAATAATCCCCAGGAGACACAGGGGAGAGGGAAAACAAGAAAAAAACCGCTGCTGACATGGCCATGGCCGTGGCGCTGTGCCTTTTAGATTTTCTGTTTTTGCGGGGTTCTTAAACTATGACAGAGAGCGCCTTTCTTCCCCAACCACATGGCGGAGTATGGGTCAGGCAACTTTTCCCAGATTCTAAGGG
This sequence comes from Coreoperca whiteheadi, assembly GCA_011952105.1. Taxonomy (NCBI): domain Eukaryota; kingdom Metazoa; phylum Chordata; class Actinopteri; order Centrarchiformes; family Sinipercidae; genus Coreoperca; species Coreoperca whiteheadi. The sequence goes on from CM022489.1 coordinate 31,441,638, forward strand.
TGCGCTCATTAGTGTGCCGCTCATCTGTCTTGTGCTGACAAACTTTAAAAATGGTTACAGAAGGTGTCTGGAGGATCCATGTGCTTCACCTGAGTAAGCAATCAATGGATGAAAGCTTTGCTCTCAGGTTGCTGTTCCAAAACGACTTTCTGTTCATCATCATACATCATCAGTGTTTCCACCAGCATGATCTATACCTTCAATAAGTAAGTAAAACCTAACTTTCAAATCTGCTGTTTCAGCAGGCAGTTTCATGCTGACTGCACTTCTCACTGTATGTTTGCTGAACAGTTACTTTGTCTACATTTGCTTTGCACACTGATGCACGGCCGCCCCTGTGGCTTTGCACACGGCGCGGGTCGTCCACCAATCGGAAGGTCGGCGGTCCGATCCCGGCTTCCCCCGGCCATGTGTCAAAGTATCCTTGAGCAAGATACTGAACCCCAAATTGCTCCCGAAGCTGCGCCTTCAGTGTGTGAGTGTGTGTGAATGATTAGTTTAATTTGTACTGATGGAGTTGGCTCAGTTGTCATGGAGATGGAGACAACAGTTGAGACGTGATGACAACTGAGGACGACAGTGAAATGTGGCTATAAGTTCTGGAAAGTTAGTAAGTTGACCTTGTGTTGACATTTCTTTTGTCAAAAAGCTAAATTCCTGTAGAGACACCACACCTACACGAATTGATATAATCCAGTTATAGGCAAATGTAATAAATAATATAATATAAATTAAAAAAAAAGCCCCTGAATTGCATTTTTTATAAACATCATAAAGGCGGTTTATAACCAGTTATTTTAACTGAAGCCTGGCTCACTTCAACTGCTTCAGCTACATTGTTAGAATCTTCTCCTAATTACCCCTTTTTATACTCCATTAATCAAGAATAAAAGAGGGGGTGGGATTCCCACTATTTTCTCTAGTACTTTTACCTGCACTCAGTGCTCTTTTGGCAAGTTTCTAACATTTGAATACTTAGCAGTGGTTACCAAAGCACAATAACACATCATTTGATTTGGTGATTTAAATTTTCATGTCAACAACTACACTGAGTCGGGGCTTTGGCTTTTTTAGATCTTGCTGGTATTCTCCGTCTTGTTCAGCATGTACAGCGTGCCACCCACATTCATGGATATACACTGGATGTAGTTATTACACGAGATATTGATGTTGACTTTTCATCCATTGCCATGTTCCCTGTCTCTGATCATTTCTGTGTCTTTGATGACACCACTCTGTGTGAATCACATGAGCGTGCAGAGACTCTTGTTAACAGGAGTCACACTAACAATGTTACGTTCCAAGTTACTGACAAATCTTTGCACAAATAAAAACGAGGCAATTAATTCGCAAATCACCGTGGCAACCTGCTACAATTTGTCAGCTGAAGACAAGTTGCCGAAAAGCTGCGAGAAGGCAAGGCGGGGGAAGTGGCAGGCGTGGAGGGAGTTGGCAGTGGCAGAGTGGCGTGAGGAGTCTCAGGTGGTGTTGAGCTGAGGCGTACAGGTGAGTCTGGGCGTCACGGTCATGGTACGGAGGCTGGGCGATGAACAGACGTGGCAAGGTAATCCTGGATACAAAGAGATGTTAGTCAGGCGATAAGATACGCGATATAATACTTAAACTCTTGGTTAAACGCTTGGAGGGCCATGTGGTTACCACAGTGGTAAGCTGAAGATCTGGCACCAGGCTCCGGGAGACGCTGGCTTAAAACCACTGCGCGATTAGCAGAGGGAGGTGCAGGTGCGCAGCCCAGGAGAATCAGGCAGGTGCACTGCAGCTGCTCAGGAGCGCTCCAGCCGTCACCAACAGTCCACACGCACACCCACACCTACACACATAAAAACACACCAGGGATGGGGGGGGCGTAGCGGGAGAACAGATAAAACCATGACAGATTATGGCATTCCTCATGGAATCAAGAAAGCATTCTCAGACAAATTTAGTTTTCATTAGAAAAGGAAACACTTGGAATTATTAACCATCACCATGTCAACTACCATTTTTATGCTGATGACACACAATCAATGTCTCGCCAAATGACCCCAATCCACTGCATGCTCTCATTGCCTGTCACTCTGACATTAATGTACCGATGGGTAAACGGACTGTACTAGCGTCAGAAAGCAGCTGCTGTCTTCAGCCTTCATGAGAATATAATGTAGTTAGTGACTTGAAATGAACAACTCACCAGCTCCTCAGTATTCCCAGCACTACAACCCATGTGAACTGCGGAACACTACAAACATGAAATAATGACATAAGAAGCTCTTGTTTGTTGAAATAATGGAACTATGGATTTACTGAATGCAGAGGCTTCACATAACACTGACCCCCCCAGAGGAGGCGCCAGGTCTTTCCCTTTCCCTTTGAAAACATTTTAATAACCCAAGGAGTCTATGATGGGCAGCTGAAATCACTGGACTGCATTTACTATAAATTAGTGGAGGAAGCTGCTTGACATTTTAATGGTGTAATAATGAAGACTTTATCCCACATTAAAGAGCTTGATGAAACCAAAATTAGTTGAAATTAAGAGGAAATCATCCAACAGCTTTCATTAAGTGGTACAGCTCCTTCATAATAACACTGTTGACTCTTCTATTAACCTTTCCATAAAGTCTGCTATATTTCCACAAATCTCTTCACTAATTGGACATTTATGCAAAAGTATTGTCATGTATCCTGTTTGTTTTAACGGTCCAGTGTGTAGGATTTAGTGGCATCTAGCAGTGAAATTGCCACATTGGTGGGATCGAAGCTCGTCGCCCTTCAAAGGCTGATGGTGAAGGGAAAGCTGTGGATCCCGCTGTAGGAAGCTGGTAAACCACTCCTTCCCAGTCATCTGGGAATCCCAGGTCTTTGGATAACAGATAGACCCATGCTTCTTGGCCAGCAGGCAAGCCTGCCAACCTGAGGACATTAAAGGGCCACAATGAATTATTAAAATTTCCAACCAACAAACTATAATATCTGTTTTGTTTTTAACTTATTTATGAATTTGCCAACATTTTTGACCTATGAACTAGAGTAGCTTTGTATTTTTTGAACCTTTTAACTATATTATATACTTGTTTTTAACTTTTAACATAGATTGTATGAATTAGCATGAATTTAGGCTAATTTATGAATGATTATAAACTTTCATTAAATTCTGAAGACATTAAATTGATTTCATATTTTGTACGGTTAGTTAGCCCTCTAACCTGGTGCACATACATTGCTAACCCTGACTGTTTTCTTACACACCAGAGCTTTAGCAATAAAGTCTGACATGCGCTGACATGGACTGTCACAATTATTTAAGGTAGCCTCACAAGGACTCAGCCATAATAAATATCCGCAGCCTGTAGTAGATAATCTCTCAGCCTAGCCTCTTGCTCCTCAGAGAACAGCCCTGTAACCTGGAGCTGGTGCAGCCCTGTCCTCATCTCTCCTCTTCATATATCTCCGGTGGCGGTGCGTACTCCTTAGCAGCCCCTCGTACAGACTGTAGCATGGTGTTGCCACAGTTCTTCCGTTACTTTCGTCCCTACCAATACCTCTCTGGGAGTTGATATTTTGACTTGTCATAGAAGGAAAAGCACTGGTGTAAGTAATGACATTAAAGGTGGGGTATGCGATTCGAATCCAATACATGGTGTTTGTCCGATTCAGTGATCATGTCCTCACAGTCCGCTAGCTGTCCGTTCAGTGTGGGCTGAATAACACTCTGGGGTTTGTACTCAGCCCTGGCTCTGTAAATGGGAACCAACAAAGTGGCCACACAGCACTATTCCAGCCGTGAACTGTGTGTCAGGTAACGTGTAAAGACTTGCCCACGGACATTCAGAAGTGTTGGGCAAGCCACATGGAAAGTGTAGTGAGCCCAGCCCACAATTACTTCTCACTACACTGAAGCTGCCCTCCAGAGAAATGTAGCAAGCTAAGCTACAACAGCACAGCAAAAGTAGCTAATCGTCAAAGCATTTTATTTTTTAACATTGAACCAACTTCATTCCAAGTCAGTGCTATCTCTGTGATCAATAAAACACAATGTACGGCTCAGTTAATGAACTGAAACAAAATGGTGATGGAGCCTGAATTTCAAGGTAGTCAATAGCAAGAACCACATCCTAGGTCTACACAAGTCAGTGACGTAAGGTAACAAGCATTTGTTGTTGCTAATCAAAAGATCAAAAGTCCTACAGTCTATATGTTCACATCCAGCTCTCTAACTATGGCAGATGGATAATGGTCTGTATTGTTCTGGAGAACTTCCTCAGCCTTTAGAGCTTTACCTGACAATGCGCCCTAAGCACACCTTAAATCTTTAATATTCACCAACTCATCAAAGGCTGTTTGTGAAATTAGTGAGCCCTGCAGGCTCTGGCCTGGGGCTGGAGGTGACCTTCATACAAACATTTAATGCCATCCATCCTCCAAAGTGCAGAGGGATTTCAGCTCCACAAGCTAAGCCTCTAAACCATGAAGAGGTAAGAAAGGATTCGGAGAATTACAAATACATTCCCATGGCTCTATACTGAGATAAAGAAATATCTCTGAAAGATGTCTGTTCTCACAAACGCTGCATGTGATCTTGTGTGTAACTTTGTGTGCATGGACTGCATCATGCTAGCATGCATTTATTCTGTCAGACCTCCCCTCACCTTCCTCTGCTGTCTTTGTGGACTGACTGTAGTTCTTGTGATAAAAATGTCACTGCGCTCTTTACACAAAACCAACAGCAGCTAAAGTCAGTAATGTTAACCCGTGATATGCAAAAGAGGAGTGAATAGATGAATAGCATCAAGCAGGCAGCAGTGTACAAAGAGCTCACCAAGCCTCGACCCTCTCTGAGTCAGCATCCACCGCAGCAGAAGAAGAAAGTTCACATCTAAGGCCTTGTTCAGACTGCCAGCCCAAATCTGTTTCTTGGCATATCCTGACACAAAAGAACTCCGGAAGTTGTTTGCAAATGGGACCGAAGCCACATCTGGAGGTGGTTTGAAATGCGATTCCAATTGGATTTCATAGTGTCATAGTGAGGACAACACAGAGAACAACAGTCTGTGGACAGACACTGAAATAAATTGCCTGCTGGCACGTTGGGGAGAAGCTTCTGTACAGGCCAAGCTGGAAGGAACCTACCGGAAGCATAGCTAGTTAGTCTTCTCTCTCTTTCATTTATATAGCACTTCAAAAAGCAAACAGGTTTTGCACCAAAGTGCCTCACAAAGAAAGAGCCAAAAGGAAGCAGGAGAGAAAGTATTCCTATAGATTACAGCAACAGCACCAGCGTGGCCAGAAAGCCTGGGCTGATGGAGATATGCATACTGGCTTCTATTAATAGATTATTATCCCTATTTAGCCAAAAACATATCCAGCTTACTGGAGGAAATAATGACTTGGTATATAAATGATTCATTTGATAAGGACCTCACATTCAGTTGGGCAACTCTGGTTGGGGTTTGAAGAGAGAACCTGATTGGTTTAATGGTGTATGATAAGTACATAGTGGAGTAGTTTTTGTATGCTACATTGCAGTAGAGTTTAGGTTTGTGTTTCTTTAAAACTGCTATGCTAAAAATGCTCCATCAAGTTGGGCAGTAGGGGGAGCCAGTGGCCCAGACCGGAGGTGAAGAACAGGACACTGGGACTGGGGGAAATCAATATGTGACCAGTGTGCTGTTGTGGAGCAGGGAGTAGTCAGTCAATAGCGTGAAGCTGTAGTAAGGGTGTGAAAAATGTTTGCTGAAAGTGCACGTGTGCCATGAAGGCTGGGGTGCATCCCTACCGACGCCTACGTCGTTACCACAGCAACGCATGGAGATTGGGGATGTCTGAACACACAAATCCGATCTGATTTGAGAAACAAATGTGATTTGCCTGCAGTCTGAGCAAAGCCTTACAGGGCTCCTCATTCATAACCAGTAGACTACAAGCTCGCTCCAAAGCATTCATGGAAACGCTTTGCTTCTGCTTCATCAGGTCATGTGTGTGTGTGCGTGTGTCTTGTTTGCTTACTGTGGAGTTTTATTCAAATTTTACACTATTTTCAGTGCATAAGGGGTGGAGTTTGCAGCACGTGACCAATCACAGACATGGACGAGTGTGCTGGCAGCAGAGCGGCTAATTTCCAAATGAAGATGAATATAATATTAGAGAAATACAAAGAATTTAAGGATAATCCAGCTGAAAGCAACACAGCTGCAGCTGCCGAGTACAGCTGGCAGAACATCATGAACGTGTAAATGATTAATAGGCTCATGATATCGCTGCCCATCATTAGGGCACGACGTCTGACCATAAATAAATAAAATATGCTGGCATAGGGAATAAAACTTAAAAACAATGGATGATTAAAAGCCTTAAATATAAGAAGAAAAAGAAAATGGGTGAATTAAAGGCTAAAATAAAGCAGTGCAAGACTTGCAAGTGCAGCATAAAGGATAAACTATGATGTAACTCATTAGTTAAGAATTCAAATAAACCTAAAAAAAGGTAGAAGATCTGTGTATTTGTATCTTCTTATATGCTTTTTTAAATTTTTTATCCTTATTCTTCGAGCTGCAGCCCGAGCTGTGTGAAACGGACTTTGAGCAAATAAAAGATACAAATATAAACCTGATTCGAGGCGTTGAGTAGGCTCTCTTTCAGATCTTATAAGCACATCAAGTACAAGGCTTTATTGCATCAATATGTCTCTGTTGTAGGATGATATCGGGGTAATAAAGCACGAGGGTTTTGTCTTCTCTGAAGACTCTCACGATCTGAGCCCCGAGCTTCTTTAAATTTATCTTTTTTATTCCGCGCTAACCCCAAACCTGCTCCATGGTACAGGCCTGTGCCCCTGTGAGGGAGCTTCACTCACTCCCTCATCAATTAGCTGAAAAGCTCCTTTTTTCATTGCTTTAGTTTAACGTGTGTTATGTAAAGTGATTAACAACCAACACAAATACCTATGGCTCTTTATTACAAACTCAATACTTACAGTATGTCCATGTCAGGATCTGACTGGCAGCATAGGTTACCATGGTGATGTACTCCAGTTAGTGAACCAGCTTCGTGATATCAGAAAACCTGAGTTAAGGTGAAAGATAGCTGGATAACCCACACATCTTGACTGTGGGCCAGGCCCCTGGCTGAGGATGGGGTTCTCATGAACATGCACACATGAAGGCCCCGTGCTCCACCAAGTGCTGGGAATATGTACTAGTAATAAGTGGGACTTTGGGAGGAGGAAGCTCGGGCTTCTCTTTTTATGCTTTGTTTTCCCTCCAGTCCTCGTAGAATCAACTCTAGCCTCAATACTATGTTTGAGTTATTGTATGATTGACTGGGCTGGGGGAGGTTTCTTTCATGCCTTATGGCGCTGCACTATGTATATATTGAGATTTATAAACAGTGAAAAGTAGAACGCTGAACCAAGTTCCTGTACTGTTGCTCTCATTTTTGGTTCTAAATTTGAATCCAACCCGCCCCCTGTCTGAGTCCCAGCCCTCGATATTCTGGTATACTGATAATTGGTTATTACTTTCATTTCTCTAAAAACTAATGAATGAGCAACCTCTAATCCAAATTCATTTGAAGAAGGTTTAGTAGTTATACCAGATGACCATATTCTAAGTAGAACAGGGAGGATTGGTCAATTCAAAGTCACAGCATAGGCTCTATTATTACTGAGATCCTCACTGCTGTAGGCATGCAGTAAAAAGACTCCTCTCTCACTCTTGGTGTCTGACAATGATGATGTGACGAAGCCATCAGTTCCCAGAACACAGGACTGGTTTTTGATTGCCTTGGAGGAAAATCCCAGGATTTAGATTTTGATGATGAATGACGGATAGTGGCGAGATATAAAATGAGGTGTGAGCGAGATAAACAGAGTGTTGAGTTTGGTGTTTTTCTGTGTTTTGTGGAGTTTCTGTGTGGTTTTGGATTAAGTTCTGTATTTTGTAGCGTTTTTCCTCCTCATGTGTCTTGGTGGTTTTTCCTGCCATTAGAGCTGTTGCCCTGCTACGACCCGTGTGTGATCCACTATCCACACACCTGTTTCACTCCACATCAGCCTCCCCCTACATATACCAGTTCACCTTCTTTGTTCAGTGATGGTTCTGTTGTCCGGAGTGTCTTATGGACTATGTCTACCTTTTCGTCGCCTGCCTGCCAGCCTGCACTATGCCTGCCTGTGACCTCTTTTTCACTGGTCATCTATCAGTAAGTCACTCAAAGATCTCAGTTCAACTCATCTGCCTCCCTCCTCTGTCTGCACTTGGGTCCTTCCCCTAAACTACCTGCCTGCCAACACATCTATCATGACACAGAGAGACAAAGAGAGAAATGAATGAATACTGAAAAATACCAAGCCGTATACACTAAGTATTTTCTGTGCTTCTATGTATAAACATGTATCTGTCTATGCATCAAGCAGGGTGAGGCCGGCTGCCCTGCAGAGGAGCCCCATCTCACCCTTTGGTCTCTAAAGCTTGTGCCCATTTGTGAGGGTGAGATTGACCAGTGACCTGAGAGCTTTGCTCTGTAGCTCACCTCTCCTCACCACCACAGTCTAATGCAGCGACTGCATTACTGCAGCCAGACTTACAGCAATCAATCTCAAAGTTCTCCCACCAGTTTTCAAAATGCTTGTTTGTGTTACCAAATGAATCAAGGTGTGTTCTTAATCGTCAAGTGTTTAGTCTATTTGATATGGGTTTTCTTAAGTTGCAGTGCGTTTACCTTTCTTGGCCACCATAAGTTGGCCAGTAAAAATACAAATTGTTTGAAAAATGACATCAATCACTTATTACGTATTAGTCATTTAACGTGTGATTACATTTCTTTACTAATTACAGAAAACATTACCTGACATTACTTTCCATTGCACAACACACCCACACTCATGGTGACACCTGCCATCTTCAGCCTTGAATCTCCTTTAGGCCCTGTATTCATTGGGTCCTTTCTATTCCGCTCACCTCACTCTGCCATGACCTAGAAATTGGCCAAGGTCCGTTGGGATTCAGGTAGGGCAGGTTTGGTTAGTATCAAGAATATCAAAGATATTTATGAAAGTGAAAAAAATTATACATATTATCAAAATGATTTATATGGATTAATAATTGTGTACCAATAATACAACGTGAAAAACAGTCTCTAAAGGTGGCTGTCCACTTAGTATTTTAAATATCATCATTTATGAATCAAAACAGTCTATTCTAAACACAATAAGCATGCCACAATCAGCAAGCATGTAAGGTGTGTGTGGGACAATAGAGAGCGGTTGTGAGGAAGACGTGACAATGTGGGTGGTCGTCACGCACAGATGGCGGGCAGACCCGCAAAACTCAAACAAAAGGGGAGAGCCAAAATGGAGGACACGCTCTATTTGTCCTCAAGATGACGTGGAGTGTGACTAGTGATGCTCCCACGCTATCTGGCATGTTTGAGATGTGTGTGTTGGCCTGAAGGCAAAGAGAAGGAAAAGCACACAGACTAAGTCACAAAAGAGCTCAAATGCCGTGGTAAAGCATACTAGCTGTCCCTTTATCACACAGGCAGCTGGCAGCAAACTTTCAGTTTTTTAAAAGATTTCTTTGGGGTGTTTTTGCCTTTGTTAGATAGGGACAGCTGAAGAGAGACTGGACATGTGGCAGAGAGAGAGGTGGGATGACATGCAGCAAAGGGCTGCGGGTCGGACTCGAAATAACATGCAGTTATAAAATCTATAAAATATATCTCTGCCCTGAACCAAGCCTCTTATTTGGGATCGCCCTTGGTAGCGATTTAATGCGTCAGTCAATTTGGGGTTATCCGGTGAAGTCCTCTCAGGCTCAGATACTGTCGGATCCGCGCTGTTGGCGGGTTCAACGGGGAAACTGTTCCTTCAAGTGGCAGCAGAGGGAAGCAGCAGTCGACTGTAGTGGGGAGAAAGCAGGGCTCAGTGGCTGTCCTGTTCGTCGTATAGAAAACAGTGAATCCGTGTCTTCATTCTGCAGGCAAAGATCGTTATGTGGAGTGCAACAATCAGGATCCAAAAAGTGTTTCAGCAAACACAATAAAGGTTCAACGTTGAGCGTTTCTATAGTGCCCCCTGTTACAGTGGAAAGACGTGATGTGTCTCCTGAAGCAACCAAGGTTACAATGGTCTCCTGCTCTCTGTTGTGCGCCTCGTCCAATAGAAATCCAGTGTTTGGATTCAAGCTTAAACCTCACGTCTAAGTGTGAATTAATGGCTGGTGGAGATTTGGCGCAGTTGTACTGTTTTGGCCTTTGTTTCTCATTCAGCCCTCTTGGTCAAGACTTTGCCTTTTCCAACTAGGCCCTTGTCCTTTGTTCCCCATGCGACGAGGGCCCAACACCGCTATCATCAAGCATGTGCCCATCATCCGAGCAGAGAGGAGGCTTCCAGAGGAGCATGGAATGAGGAACCACAGGTGTGTCCTATGCAGAACTTTCTTACTGGATGGCATCACGCCTTCAATTGGAATCTGTTTATAGATGATGGGTCAGCTGATTAGATGGGATAATAGAAGTGTACAGGCTGTTGTGGAAACATCAACATTACTGTAATATTAAGTTTACAGCACAATTGCAGTTCTCTAGATTAGGTAAACTACCAGTGGAATCAATACCGATGGCAACTCTTATGTTATTCATGTTCAAATGATTAGACGTGTGTTAATCTGAATCATAAACTGCAACTTTGTATGCTTCTCTACTATGACTATTCAGCAGCCAAAAGGCTGTTTTCTGCTTTTCCATTATAAGTGCAACTTGGTTTAGGACATTAACGTATCCAAATATTTCTCCTACACAGTTGCACACTCGCAGTTATTATTAATCCTATAATATCCCGTCTGAGGCAGCAATGACTAGCGTTCCTACCTGTAAGCTACACCTGGTTAGACAGTAGGATTTAGCAGAAGAAGACTCACACAAAGCTGGATGTATGCTCACCATGGATGTATTATTAGACCTAGATACCTGACCCAAAGATTGAAATTTACATTTACATTTAGTCATTTACCAGACGCTTTTATCCGAAGCGAGTTACATATGAGAACAACCAAGGAAAGCTCCTATTCATTCCAATGAGAATTGCTTGCCTGGCGCATATGCCAACATTAGTTTTCTAGCTTCTGGGTTTACTTCCAGGGTATGCAGCCCACTGAATACACGAGTTGCCGCACGCTTGTTTGCAGTTTGCCCAGTGATTGTTACCAGTCTGTGGGGAAGAAGAGAGGTTGCTTTGGGACATTGCTACTCTTCTAGCCGGCATCTGTCCATCCGGGCCAGGCAGGGACAGAATTGTGGTTCTGCTGTGGAAAGTGCTCTACGCAGTGTGCTTGAACTGTTTTGTTGACTTGGTGACTTCTGTGTCACACATCAGACAGACGTCAATGGCTGCATTCACTGTCTCTCAGATTGTGGGATGAGAATGCAGTCCCTAAATCACAGTTCAGTTAAAATCACCCACATGAATGAACTCATCCGTTGAGTCCCAACACATCACATAGCAGCATCTGCTACATTGCCAATAAAAGCTCAGACTGAGCAGTAGTAACCTATTTTCCAACTGCTAAGTCTCCTTGAATGATCCATTATCAGCACTAGCCTAAGTACATACTATCTGTAACGACACCTAAAGTTACAAACACTGATATAACTAAGGAGAAGGGGGCAATAATAGCCAAGTGTACAATTTGAATGCCTATTAATTGCCGTCTGTCTGCAAAAATCCAAAAGAAATACCCAAGTTCACTTCCTAATTGCATTTCATTTTCGCACGTTTGAAAAGGAATTGATGCTCTCCTAACCACTTCAGAAATACACCGTGAAGCTGCAGCTTACATCTTCTCCAGCATTGACGAGTGCTGTGGACGTGTACCTGCTGCTGCGAACCGATATCATCCTGCGACGTTGGGAAGAAACCAAAAGGGGCTGTGTGACTTTTTGAATGATATATGTCATAATTAGAAGAATACATTTGACTCATAAGATAAAATGAGTTATAGCTAAATATTATAAAACATAATAATGCAATAAAATTAAAATATTAAAAAATCCAGATATCAAAATTCTTGAATGGGCATGACACTGCTACTCACTCTTCAGAGGTGTATGTCTCCACCCTTTTGTTTCCTCATGTTTTTCTTTTTTTAATCCAACCTGGTTGTTACATATTTATAACAGACATTTGCACAATTCAATTCTACAGTTAACCTCTGTAAACATGGCACACATAGTGTCTGTGAGGCTTCTGCACCAGCTGCTCAGCCTTTATCATGTGACCTGCTCTTTGCAGGTAAATGTCTGTGCTCCGAGCCCGCTGATGAATTGTTTCCATCTCAGCTTGAAGGCGTCATGGGGTTCTGACACTGTGTTGAGTTAATTGGCTGATTATTCCCATGCTGGGGGTAATTAGTACTTCAACATAATGTAATTGATCCAATATGGGGGTTTCTGAGCTGGATGTATGTGATTGGCTGACAGCCTTTGATTCCAGTACTTTTAAACCCCTGCTGGGCCTCTCTGCGGAGGGAAACTGGGCGGATATTTCCACGGTTTAAATTAAACCACTTAGAAGTTAGCAGCAAGGGAGAGAGCTTCACCTACAAACTGCTCAGTCTATCAAATTATATATAATTCATTGACACACACATCTGCAGAAAGGTAGATTGGAAAGCTGAGAGATAGGCATCCATGAAAAAAAGAGATATGAATGAATGTCGCTCCCAAGAGACAGTGGATATTATTCAAAAATCAAGACGGTAAACTTTGATAATAACATACACCATGTAATAAAAGGTTATAAGTTGTCTGAGGGCAGCTGGACCCAAAATAATGGTTCTGATTGTGTGATCTTTGACATTGGTCATTCTGTCCACCTATGTAACACTCCTTGCAGCCACATCGCACCAGCATTTAAAACAGTGTAATTTCAGTGGAAAATAAATTAAATTAAATTGATTTCAACGGTATCAATCTGCAAACATCACGTTGAGTTCAACTTTGACATGCAAGTTTTCACCACTTACCAGTACCTTACTGTCTAGACAGTATTGTCCCTTTGAGGGAGAGGAGAGATGGAGACTCCGAAGCTGTCATAGCCTATTAGCTGTGTTGCACCATCCACTTTTAAATAACCTTGCACTGCTGGAGTATAAACTGATCCACTATAGAGACATGGTTTACAGACATTTATGAGATAAGAGTCAATGATGCAAGTATGTCTCTTGAAAAAAATGTGAACTTATTGTCTAGTAGCGACCAAGTAAGTTAGCTTGCTAACTACTTTTGGCCTTTTGATTTATACAGTGTGATCCAAAAAGCATTTTCTCATCTCTGTGGCTTCTTCATGTAAAAGATTGTTTTTTACTTTAGAATGTTACATTTTGGTCTGAAGGTTGCCAGGCTGTTTTTTTTTGGCCCATGAGTACTCCAGCCCTTGTGAATTTCATTGCGGATCCTTCTATACAGATTTCTTCCTGATCATCCCTAAGCCTATTTTTCCTAACTATTTTCCTGAAATTACATGCCCACATAAATTGAGTATATATTAACAACAACAAAGGCTATATGCATAATCTTGGTCTCAAAAAAAAGCCAAGACCTAGGAGATTACAATAGAAGTGTCAGGGATTCAGGTGTCTATACTCTGTCAGATAAAATGCATCTGGAACACAGTAGAAAAACTGACATTTCTACCTCCGCCTAAAACAAAACACCTTATTTATAGTGAAAACACATTAGAAACATCAAGGAATGAGCCTAAACTTTGTAGGACTTATTAGAATAATATCTGATAAGTAACTGTGCAAAAGTTGGTGCTAAAAAAGTGAGCCTAAGCAGTTTAATACACATTTTAGCACAGATATTTCCAGGCGAAACAAGCAATTGTGCCATTTGGGCACATTTTGGCACATTTGGCACCATATGTGCCATTGACCTGTCTTAGGTACCAGGCAGGAAAACTAATTATATTTCACTGATAGATCACTCCATGAAATACAACTGTTTTTGAGTCATTTTGAAATTTCACCTAGACTGGAATTTTCTACATTTTCTTATTGTAATAAGGCCACACAACAACAGAAATGAAGTTTGTCTCCAACTGGAGCAGATGTATTTGAACAAAGTATAAACATTATAAAAGAACACACAATAAAACAATTATTTACAAAGCAGCCCATCACAGCAAATGAGACTAACGTGGGGCATCGTGCCACTCCGCATAACAGTTTCGCTGATGGAAAAAACACAGAGCGACCTGGCATTTCCTGCAGTAGACGCGGGTTCTGACACGTTTCAGTCCAGCTCTTTGACATCTCTGGCAGTATTTTCTTTTGTCATCACCCTCAATGTCCCCAGGCGCATAATACATGGGCATGCAGGTGACCGGTGGTGGTGCTGGTGGTGCTGAGCCTCTACCTATTTCCAGCATTTCCTTCCCCAGCTTCTCCTTGAAGACTGTGGTGTCAATCTGTGGTCCCGGGGTCCTGGCTGGCATGAACCTTTTCGGGTTTGGCCTCGAGTCCGGCTCCTCTTTGTTCCTCCACCTTTCATCGTCTTCTTCCACTGTCATAGAAGATGCAGCACGAGATTGGCCACTCTTTGCCTTTCTCTTCTTGGAGGAAGTAGCAGATAATGGGGGTGGGGGGGGGGGCAGAAGCACGTCTCTTCACCTGTGATGAGCGGTGTGTTTCCAGATGAAGA
>CM022489.1:31456551-31512230 GCA_011952105.1 Coreoperca whiteheadi
GTGGTGAAAATAAGGAAATCATGGAATTGTGATTTGCATATTTGTGTGTTTTTGGACATTATGAGTATAATTGTCTAGGTTGTAATTGTGTTTTGGTCTAGTTGTGGATGCTTGGTACTGGCTTTTAGCTCAATGTCTGGCGTTTCTTTTGGTATCTTGTTTGACAGGATTGCTGCTTCCTAGCTTGTGTACTGTTCATTTGAACTGGACAGGACTGCACAGCCCCCTAATTAGGAGCCTTTAGGAAGGGAGAGGAAAATAAATTAAATTAAATTGATTTCAACGGTATCAATCTGCAAACATCACGTTGAGTTCAACTTTGACATGCAAGTTTTCACCGCTTACCAGTACCTTACTGTCTAGACAGTATTGTCCCTTTGAGGGAGAGGAGAGATGGAGACTCCGAAGCTGTCATAGCCTATTAGCTGTGTTGCACCATCCACTTTTAAATAACCTTGCTCTGCTGGAGTATAAACTGATCCACTATAGAGACATGGTTTACAGACATTTATGAGATAAGAGTCAATGATGCAAGTATGTCTCTTGAAAAAAATGTGAACTTATTGTCTAGTAGCGACCAAGTAAGTTAGCTTGCTAACTACTTTTGGCCTTTTGATTTATACAGTGTGATCCAAAAAGCATTTTCTCATCTCTGTGGCTTCTTCATGTAAAAGATTGTTTTTTACTTTAGAATGTTACATTTTGGTCTGAAGGTTGCCAGGCTGTTTTTTTTTGGCCCATGAGTACTCCAGCCCCTGTGAATTTCATTGCGGATCCTTCTATACAGATTTCTTTCTCGCAGTTAATCAGTCTATCACTGCTACAGAGAAAAAGGAAAACTCTGCCACTCTTTCAAGAGAGAAATGTTACTGCTGTAATGCTGAAGTCAACCATTTAGTTTTTCCCAACTGGTAAAGAGAGTTTGGGTAATTTATTTGTACCCAGCCCAAATTGATCTTTAAAGGACAAGTGCAATTTCTTGGAAACATGAAGAACTTTATTTTCAACCCTTATCACTAGTTGGACTTTTAAATAGAACACACAACCTAAAATTAAACTTCATCCAACCATTTTCTAAAGTCATGTCAAATAATAATATTAAATTCACATTCTCACAATGACATATACAAGCAGCTCAGTGGTTTTCACAGTCCAACCTTTTAAAGGTGCAAATACTGAAATTTTCATTTACATTGAGTCATTTAGCAGACGCTTTTATCCAAAGCGACTTACATATGAGGAAGACAATGGAAGCAATTATACCAACACAAGGTAACAAAAAGCAAAAGTGCACCAGAAACTAGTCTGTTAAAGCCCAGCACAGTATACAAAGCTAAGAAGAGGAAGGTTTTATTTTATTAAAAGAGATAGAAAGAAAGAATAAGTTAGTGATTGTCAGTTAGGTGTTGACGATGAGATGCCTTTTCAGGTGCTTTTTAAAGGTGGCTACAGAATCTGCTGATCTTGTAGAAGCAGGCAGATCATTCCACCTCAGGTTTGACAGCTCCCTCCAACGCCTTTATGCTTGAAGATCGGTTGGCACCAGAGGACAGGATGTGATTAATTTTCTCTCTAATAGTCAAAATTTTATCATTAAAGAAGCTCATGAAGTCGTTACTGCTGAGGGCTACAGGAATACATGGCTCAATGGAGCTGTGGCTCTCTGTCAGCCTGGCTACAGTGCTGAAAAGAAACCTGGGGTTGTTCTTATTTTCCTCTATTAGTGATGAGTAGTACGCTGCTCTGGCATTTTAAGAATATCTTGCCAGGCTAAACAAGATTCTCTAGATAGTTGGAACGCCATTTCCTTTCAAGTTTTCGTGATGTTTGCTTTAATTTGCGGGTTTCAGCATTATACCATGGAGCTACCCTTTTTTGTTTTATTATCTTCTTTTTAAGAGGAGCAACAGAATCAAGTGTCGTTCTCAGTGAACCTGCAGCACTATCAACAAGATGATCAATTTGGGACGGACTGAAATTTGCATAAGAGTCCTCTGTTATATTAAGACATAGCATTGAGTTAAATTCAGATGGAATTTCTTCCTTAAATTTAGCTACAGCACTATCAGATAGACATCTACTGTAGTAGTATTTGACTGCTGGTGTGTACTCAAAAGTTCAAAAGTTATTAAATAATGGTCTGATAGTGAAGGATTCTGTGGAAAGACTGTTAGATGATCAATTTCATTGCCGTATACTAGAACAAGGTCGAGGGTGTGGCCAAAACAGTGAGTGGGTTTATGTACACACTGAAAGAAGCCAATCGAGTCTAATAATGAGATAAACACAGTACTAAGGCTATCATTTTCAACGCCCACATGAATATTAAAATCACCTAAAATAATTGCTTTATCTGTTTTAAGGACTAAACCTGATAGAAATTCTGAGAATTCAGATAAAAACTCTGAATAAGGACCAGGAGCGCGGTACACTATAACAAATAGGATTGGCTGTCGTGTTTTCCAGGTTGGATGTGAAAGACTTAGAACAAGGCTTTCGAATGAGTTATAATTTAGGTTAGATTTAGGGTTGATTAATAGGCTTGAGTCGAAGATGGCTGCAACTCCACCTCCTCGGCCGGTGCCTCGAGGAATGTGAGTATTAATATGACTGGGCGGAGTGGATTCATTTAGGCTAACATATTCTTCATGACCCAGCCAGGTTTCAGTGAGACAAAATAAAACAATATGATAATCTGATATCAGATCGTTTACTAGTAGAGCTTTAGATGACAGAGATCTGATGTTTAGGAATCCACATTTAATTCTCTTATTTTGAGGTGCTATTTCTGTTGTGGTAATTTTAATTAAATTATTATGTATAACTCCTATTCTGTTAGCTTTTGATTTTATAAATTTCAGTGGCCGGGGGGCAGACACCGTCATTATGGGATTATGGGTGGGTAACTGCTCTGGAAGCGCAGAGAAGCGTGTAGGACTGCAACTCTGCCTCCTGGTCTCAACTCTGGGTTGTCATGGTTTAGGTCCACTAATAAACTCGGCCAGACTTCTAGATATGAGAGCTGCACCATCCAAAGATGGATGAATGCTGTCTCTCCTAATCAGACCAGGTCTTCCCCAGAAAGTCCGCCAATTAGCTATCAAATACATTCTCTCTTGTATAAAACAAACATAAAACAAATCCCCAACTGAGGGATGCATACCGGGTTCTACAGCCGGTACTTCATAGTCCCGAGAGAGACGAGGTTTGCGTCCTCTTTTCGATCTTTGTCACCTGAACTGTTTTCTGAGGAGACTTCGGTTCCGGATGCTGACGATCCCTATGATTGTGAGTCTGATTCAGTCCGAGGACTGGTTCGTCACAATCGATCTAAAGGACGCGTACTTCCACGTCTCTATCATTCCGGGACACCGGAAGTTCCTGAGGTTCGCGTTCGGGGGCAAGGCTTACCAATATCGGGTGCTTCCCTTCGGCCTAGCACTCTCCCGTCGCACCTTCACGGAGTGTATGGACTTTGCCCTGGCTCTTCTCAGACTCCAGGGGATCCGCATCCTCAATATTTGGGACGACTGGCTGATTTTATCCCAGTCTCCTCTCATGCATTACGGCATCGAGATGTCGTACTTGCGCACTTGAGGTGCTTGAGTATGGGGCTAAACACGAGCAAGTGCACGCTCACTCCAACACAAAGGATTAACGTTCCTAGGAGTAATATTGGACTCAGTCACATTGCGGGCACAACTGTCTCCCGCACGCGTCGAGTAAATCCTGACTATGGTACTCAGGGTGCAGCTAGGCCGACATCTCACTGCACTTCAGTTTCAGAAAGGTCTGATTTTCCTGATGTTGTAGAGGATGACTCTGCAGGACCGGGTGGTGCTGGCAACATGGATTTTGAAGTTTAGCTTTGGGTTGGCCGGGATCACAAGCAGTTCCGTTTTGTCGAGGTTCAGCTGCAGGTGTTGGTCCTTAGTCCAAAGCGAGATGTCACTCAGACATGGTGTGATGCGAGTAGAGACAGTTGAATAGTCAGGGAGAAATGACAAGTGGAGCTGTGTTTCATCCGCATAGCAGTGATAGGAAAAGCCATGCTTCTGAATGACCGAGCCGAGGGATGTCATGTAGATGAAGAAGAGTAGCGGTCCAAGCACCGAGCCCTGCGGCACCCCTGTATTGAGATGTTGGGACTCACAGACCTCGTCTCTCCAGGATACTCAGACCTCGTCTCTCCAGGATACTCTGAATGACCTACCCGAGAGGTATGATTTGAACCATTGTAACCTGATTCCAGAGACACCCATAGCACTGAGACAGGACAGGAGGATGAACTGTGTCAAAGGCAGCAGACAGATCCAGTATGATAAGTACAGATGACTTGGATGTTGCCTTTGCCAGTTTCAGGGCTTCGACAACTGAGACCAGCGTGGTTTCCGTGGAATGGCCGCTCTTGAAACCAGACTGGTTGCAGTCCAGGAGATTGTTCTGTGTGAGAAAGGAGGAGAGCTGGTTGAACACAACTCGCTCCAGAGCTTTGGCAATGAAAGGAAGGAGGGAAACCGCTCTGTAGCTTTCTAATAGTGTCGGACTGAGAGTGGCTTTCTTCAGTAGAAGACCAGAAGCTCAAAATGTTGTGGTCGCTATTGGAGTAGCCAACAATATCTTTTATTTATTTAATTTGTTTTGATTTAATATTTTTCCTTCATCTTATTCTATATGTAACTTATTTCATTATGTTCTCTTTTTTCTCAATATACCTAAGCAAGGGAACTGGAAGTAGGGGGTTCAAGGGTCCATTGGCCCCTCAACTTTACGCCCCTGTCCCACATTCTTTTTATGTTGTGCATCACTGTATTCCCGAGAATGCCCCCTATATTCCAACATTTACGGTAAAATGACTTTGTAGCAGCTTCTTGAAGTATTAGATTTAAACTGCGATTGGTTCAATGCATTGAGACTGCTTTTGAATTAATATCTTTAACAAATTTAGCCACATCTAACATTTGTCCCTGTAGAACAGATGCAGCATCGTAGGTTTGCCCTCTGTGCAAACGACTCCAGGTTGTAACTGACATCAACACCTTTTTATCTACCAGCTTTATGCATGTTTAAAAACAGTGACGTCTAGCTTGTTAAGCAATTTTTTGTGCGGCATCACGTGTTTTATAATTTGATGTTGAGGGCTTGCGTTTTATTCAATATCTCTATTGCCTGTATAAAAAGGAGATACAGAAGGACATAGTGCTCTTCTTTTTGCTGTGAGAGACTCCTCTCTTGATTTAATTTATTCTTGGCTGACCACTGAGAGAGGTAGAGAGGGAGATTTTGTTCCCAGTTGATCTAGCATTATTACTTTTTTACAAAGAGAATTTTGATAATCTATACCAGCTTTGTTAAGCTTTAAATAAAAACAGGTTGTACACTGTACAATCGAAATATAGTTTGTGGTGAAAGACTCTGAAGAACGCTGACTGCATACCCAAGCTTTCCTAGGGGAACAGCAAATTATCTTTCACAGTTGATTTGTGTCGCGTCTACTTGAATTGCGTTTTCTTTTTTCATAATCATTTCAGTATTTTATTGTTTCTCACAGATTGATTTCACCTCTTCAGCACTTCAGAGAAGGCTCCTACTCCTTTAAAAGGTCCCCTAAACCATCAGTTTAAAGTGGCAAATAAATAAACAAAAGGTTAAATGAACACAACCCTAAACCTAAACTAAATTATAACTCATTCGAAAGCCTTGTTCTAAGTCTTTCACATCCAACCTGGAAAACACGACAGCTAATCCTATTTGTTATAGTGTCCTGGTCCTTATTCAGAGTTTTTATCTGAATTCTCAGAATTTCTATCAGGTTTAGTCCTTAAAACAGATAAAGCAATTATTGTAGGTGATTTTAATATTCATGTGGGTGTTGAAAATGATAGCCTTAGTACTGCGTTTATCTCATTCTTAGACTCGATTGGGTAAAAAAAGGGTAGCTCCATGGTATAATGCTGAAACCCGCAAATTAAAGCAAACATCACGAAAACTTGAAAGAAAATGGCGTTCCAACTATCTAGGAGAATCTTGTTTAGCCCGGAAAGATAGTCTTAAAATATATAAGAAGGCCCTCCGTAATGCCAGAGCAGCCTACTACTCATCACTAATAGAGGAAAATAAGAACAACCCCAGGTTTCTTTTCAGCACTGTAGCCAGGCTGACAGAGAGCCACAGCTCCATTGAGCCATGTATTTCTGTAGCCCTCAGCAGTAACGACTTCATGAGCTTCTTTAATGATAAAATTTTGACTATTAGAGAGAAAATTAATCACGTCCTGCCCTCAGCTGGTGCCAAATGATCTTCAAGCATAGAGGCGTTGGAGGGAGCTGTAAAACCTGATGTGTACTTGGACTGCTTCTCTCCTGTCGACTTTATTCAACTAACGTCGACAATTTCTTCATCTAAGCCTTCGACCTGTCTCTTAGACCCAATTCCAACTAGGCTGCTTAAAGATGTTCTACCATTAGTTAGTACGTCTTTTGTAGATATGATCAATCTGTCTTTACTGACAGGTTATGTACCTCAGTCTTTTAAAGTAGCTGTTATTAAACCTCTCCTTAAAAAGCCCACACTCGATCCAGGGGTTTTAGCCAACGATAGACCGATGAATCATCTGAGCACACCAAAGTCAGTCACGGAGTTCCGCAAGGTTCGGTGCTTGGACCACTTCTATTTACTTTATATATGCTTCCTTTGGGCAATATTATTAGAAAGCACTCCATAAAGTTTCATTGTTACGCAGATGATACCCAGTTATATTTATCGATCAAGCCGGATGAAACTGATCAGTTAGTTAAACTTCAATCATGCCTTAAGGACATAAAAACCTGGATGACCAGAAATTTTCTGATGTTAAACTCGGACAAAACTGAAGTTATTGTACTTGGCCCCGAACGCCTCCGAGACTCGCTGTCGGCAGATCTAATTGCTCTAGAGGGCACTGCACTGGCCTCCAGCACCTCTGTGAGGAACCTAGGAGTTATCTTTGATCAGGATCTATCCTTCAACTCCCACATGAAGCAAACCTCACGGACTGCCTTATTTCACCTACGTAACATTGCAAAAATCAGGCACTTCCTGTCTCGAAATGATGCAGAAAAATTTATCCATGCATTTGTTACTTCAAGGCTGGATTACTTCAATTCCATATTATCAGGCAGCCCGAAAAAGTCCCTTAAGATTCTCCAGTTGATTCAGAACGCTGCAGCACGTGTACTGACAGGAACTAGGAAAAGAGATCATATTTCTCCAATATTATCTTCTCTGCACTGGCTCCCTGTGAAATCCAGAATAGAATTTAAAATCCTTCTCCTCACCTATAAAGCTCTTAATGGTCAGGCACCGTAGTATCTTACAGAGCTCATAGTGCCTTATTACCCCACTAGAACACTGCGCTCTCCGAATGCAGGGGCAGTGTTGCTGTGTCTACGGTGCAGGGGACGAGTGGCTCGGTCCTGCTTGTTGGGCTCCACCTGGAGCTGCTCGGTTGTCCGTCTGGACCCATCATCTTCCCTTATGTTTTACCACCTAAACATTTCTAACATAATAATATATATATATATATATACAACAATTTTGCCATCATGGCTGTATATGTTATAGTTTTGATGCTATAAATCTATTCTGTACTTACGACATCTATTGCATGTCTGTCCGTCCTGGGAGAGGGATCCCTCCTCTGTTGCTCTTCCTGAGCTTTCTATCATTTTTTCCCCTCTTTATATGGTTTTTTATGGGTAGTTTTTCCTTAATCGAATCGAGGGTCTAAGGACAGAGGGTGTCGTATGTTACAGATTGTGAATCCCTTTGAGGCAAATGTGATTTGTGATACTGGGCTATATAAATAAAATTGAATTGAATTGAATTGAATTAACCACCCTACCACCTGCCCGGTGGATACCATCCCCACCAATCTCCTTCAGGCCATCTCTTCGTCTGTTGTGCCTACTCTGACCCACTTTATCAACTCATCCCTCACCACTGGGTCGTTCCCCACAGCTTTGTGAAGAAGCCCGCATCACACCTCTACTGTATAAAGCCACTCTCAATCCGACACTATTAGAAAGCTACTGGGCTATATAAATAAAATTGAATTGAACCATTAATTAATAATTTCCCTTCATCCCAAATGGTGGTGCCCTGAGGTCTTTATTAATTAAAGTCATTGTTTATGATTATTTCTGATAATCTTGATAGCCAAACCTAATTGGTTACACCTACACAAATTGGATGCGCCTTTAATCATGGTAAACCCCAACTGTAGTCAGGTGCGATCCTGCTGGAAGTAGTCTACTGTTGATTTCTATAGTGTCAATATTTTCATCAGAATACTATTCTCTGTGGATAACTGGTTAGCACCATGCTTTATTATTACCATTTTATAGTAATAGTTACTCAAAAATGGCAGCAATTTCTCAGTATTTCTTTGTCCTTCCCGTCAAAACCTCCTATGCATGTCCCTAGGTTGTTAGGATTAAGGTAGTTTCAGGTTGGACCCAAAATACAAGGCTGGACACGACGTAGGTGGTAGGAGAACGAATAATATTTATTGTAAGTATTGTAAGTACCGCCGTAAGTACCACGAAGGAGACAGTACGATCTGGCGAAGACTGGAAGGTTGAGCCGGTGTTTAAGTACTGCAGGAGGTGGTGATGAGCCGAGATGAGCTGCAGGTGTGCAGGTAGGCGGAGCGCAGGTGAGTGATTGCAGGTGTGGAGGAGAGAGAGACTGGTCTGCTCCGTGGAAGGCTCCAGACGAACAACAACAAACAAGACAGACAAGAAACACTGGGAAACATGAGGGAGTTAGGGAAAGTATTCCCAAACCCTGACATAGGTATTATTCATCCTTGTATACACACAATGGTGATCTGATTTGCTCAGTAGTTGAGTGATATGGTGGATGTCTTTGAATTCAAAGGTTTAAGAGTTCAAAACCCGCATCCTGCACGTGGTCTGAATCTTTGCATTTTCCAGAATAAGTTCTGACACTTCAAACATAATAGCAGTATTTGTGTATAAATTACAGGACATAGGATGCATTCCAGATCTTGAACAAAATAAAAATTCAATACTAATATAGTCATGTGAAACACGTCTTCACTGACTTGATTGATGTTATTTATGGATTATCAGCCACAGGAAAAAGAAATAAAATCCAAAGGATAACAGTGAAAACACTTATTTCCAACATGGTCCCAAGATGTTAGAAAAAGACAAAGAAAACACAAAGAAACAAAAAACATTCAGCATAATAACTAAACGAAAAAATTATTGGCTGACCCCAGGTTTTCTGTGTGTCTCTGAGTTTGTTGTAACTTGAAGAAACACAACATTATTTATATGTATGCATGATGTGAGCACAATTTAAACTAAAGTAATTTTAGACCCCTCTACAAGACAGGGCCTCAAGATTGCATAATAATGCAGTTACTGTAGTGGTGCAAATTCCCAAACAAATTTGCAAGTAATCCAATTCGCAAAAACCAACTGACATTGTAAATCTGGAGCTTTTGGGGCCCCTGGGGGTCTGAGGCTCCTCGGCAGTTGCTTTTTGCACTCGTGATTTACTGATGTGGAGCACCTTTACAACATTATAACCCCGCTCCGACATCCCTGTGAGAAAACAATGCTCTTGTTGGAACCACATAGTAGGATTTGCAGTGTGTGAAAGAGGGTTAACAAGAGTCTAGCATAATCCACATGATTCAGTTGAAATCAGGATATCAGAATCAGCACTGAGACACAGCTCATTTGTCAGTTAATAACCTGAGTGTTACAGAAATCAGTGCTTGCATTTAAAGAGTCAAACCAGAGAACAAGCTTCCTTATCTTCTCAGTGAGGCTTTTAAATTAGATTAATTAATGATTGCTGATCAAAGGAAATACCCAAAGTAAAGAAACGTGTCTTATCTGTCAGTGTGTGCATGTGTGTGTGTGAGAGAGAGAGAGGCAGACAGAGACAGTACACCTAACTATTACTAACAGTGCTGAAACCCCACAGAAATAGCAACACAGACAATTTACTCTCAGCTCCTAACGTAACCTGGAGCATGTGATTTTCAGCTGATTGCAAGTCACTGCACTCTCTTTTCCTACATTGGCCTTTTGTTGTCGAGGAACTGTAGCGTACCTATGTACCTGCTGTCTCTGTAGCGCCCATCGATTTTCCTCTTTTCCCAGCCGCCAGCCCATTCCCTCAAATCAATGCTCCTGAATTGCTTTTTTACTACCAAAATGTCAGGTGGTAACCAGCGGAGCATGAAGGGCAGAGAATGTTTGAGAGAATCTTTCCAGGTTGGGCTTTGCCAGATGAGGCTGGAGGCTTTTTGAGGAGAACTTGGAGGTGTCAGAGACTGACAGGAGAGACGGCAGCAGACGTGGAACCAAACAGCCAGCTGTCACGTCTGCTCAGACTATACTGTCACAGAATGCATAGGCGGGAGTATGTGGACATGCATACTGTCACTCATTTTCTATACATTTACATTAACTGTTACACACAAACACCATTAATGTACAGTAATGAAGTGATGTCAGCCTACTACTCATCGTTAATAGAGGAATATAAGAACAACCCCAGGTTTCTTTTCAGCACTGTAGCCAGGCTGACAGAGAGCCACAGCTCCATTGAGCCATGTATTCCTGTAGCCCTCAGCAGTAACGACTTCATGAGCTTCTTTAATGATAACATTTTAATTATTAGAGACAAAATTCATCACGTCCTGCTCTCAGCTGGCTACGATTTGTCCTTAAAGACAAGATCCTTAGAAACAAGTGTAAACCTGATATATATTTAGACTGTTTTCGTCCTGTCGACCTTCTTCACTAACTTCAATGATTTATTCATTTAAGCCCTGAACCTCTCTCTTAGACCCCATCCCAACTAGGCTGCTTAAAGAAGTTTTACCCTTAGTTAGCACTTCTTTACTAGATAAGATCAATCTGTCTTAATTAAGAGGCTATGTGTTATGCAATGACAGTCTGTCTGTATTTCCTTTGTGTTTTTCCCACTTCATTCCCCTGCCTTGTATCTCCTGTCTCTCCCCTGTCTGCCTCTCTGTGTAAGGGTGTTGGTGGCTACTCCTCCTGTCACTGTCCCCTGGATCCTCACTCGAGCGCTCCCACTCACCTGCGTCTCCTCATCCAATCACCCCGCTTAGCCAACACACCTACCTCCAATCAGTGCACCCTCTGCTACCTACCCCGGCTTCTCATCACCAGATTGTGGTTTCAGCCACTGTGGTAGTTACTGTGGATATGATAAACCCAAAATGTGTTAAAGTGTGATAAATAAAAAGATATGTTGTGTAGGAATTAAGGGGCTTATATTCATCCCTAGCAGAGATGAGCCCAATAGACAGACTGGTGTATGGAGGAGCAGCTGCTGGTGTACAGAGAGAAGAGCATAGGGAAAGAATGCAGCCTTGGGGGGAACCGGTGCTGATGGTCCTGGAGTTAGTGACATGTTTCCCCAGCCTCACATGCTGCCTCCTGTCAGACAGGAAGTCTGTGATCCAGCTGCAGGTGGAGTCAGGCCCACTCAGCTGGGAGAGCTTGTCCTGCAGCAGAGCCGGGATGATGGTGTTAAAGGTGGAGATGAAATCCACAAAAAGGATTCTGGCGTAGGTTCCTGAGGAGTCCAGGTGCTGGAGGATGAAGTGGAGGGCCATGCTGACCCAATCGTCTACAGACCTGTTGGCTCTGTAGGAGAACTGCAGGGGGTCCAGGAGTGGGTTTTGATATGAGACAACACGCTCAACGCTGTAGTCGTTAAGTCCTGTGGTCCATTGTTTTGGGGACAGGGATGATGGTGGTGTTAAGATCTTTACTAGTAAGACAGACTCAGATGCAGACTCGGATCTAAAGCAGCATTTGATCGTAGATGGCAGTCAGGTGTGTGACTGGAAGACCGGAGAAGAACATAGCTCTGAGGCTGAGTGCCACGCCCCTGTAATGCCACACTCTCCCACACTTACATACACGCACATTAGGGAGAGTAAAAGAAGAATCACAACAGGTGGAGGAGTTGAAGCAGGCTGGCACATGGCATGTCTAGAGTGAGATGTTAAAGATGTCCATGAACATTGGAGACAGCGCCAAAAGAACTTAATCAGGTTGTTGGTCAGGCGCAAGTTGTTAATGGAGTTGGGGCTTAGGTTTTTAGTTGGCGATCTGTCTGAACCCCCTCCAGACAGAAGCGGAGTTGTTGGCTAAGAACTGGTGATGTAGTCTGTCTGAGTACCGTCATTTAGCTTCTCTCACTGCCTTGATAAACTTGTACTTTCACTCCTTAAACCTGTCACTGCCTCCACTCCTGAACGCCTTTTCCTTTTCCAACCTTAGCTGTCTGAGTTTGGCTGTGAACCAGCTGTCTCCAAAAGAAGAACAGGAGCCAGAGCCTTCAGCTATCAAGCTCCTCTCCGGTGGAATTAGATCTCAGTTCAGATTCGGGAGGCAGACACCATCTCCATATATAAGAGTAGGCTTAAGACTTTCCTCTTTCATAAAGCTTACAGTTAGGGCTGGCTCAGGTGAGTCCTGAACTATCCCTTAGTTATGCTGCTATAGGCCTTAACTGCTGGGATACTTCCCAGGATGCACATCTCTCCTCCCCTCCCTCTGCATTCTTAACCCATTAATGCATGTTACTAACTCGGCATCTTCTCTCTCCCACAGTTTTATGATTTCTCCTGTCCCTCCTCGGTCCTTTTGTTGATTTGAGCAGGTATTTCTGCCTCCAGAGCTGCAGAGTCTGGATCTATGATTGCAGGCCTCATACTGCCCCCATGTTCTTGCTACAAATATTATTTTTTGTCTTATTATATATATATATATTATATATTTAGTGTATTTGCAAAAGAGTTGAGATCAAAATAATATTATAAAGAGCACGGTCTAGACCTGCTCTGTTGGAAAAGTTCAATGAGATAACCTATGTTATGAATTGGCAATATAAAATGAATTGAATTGAATAATCATAGTACCCCAGTTTTACAAATTACATCTAAAATCCTGATGTAAATTGTATAACACATAACATTATGTTAAAATTGTATGCTGCACTGTATGCTGCCCTATAACCAAAAGTAAATATAACCAACATTAATCCTAAGAAATGTAAGTGAGAATGTTTTGATGTTTTAAACTAAATGAATGTAGTCACCAGGACTGAGGTTATCACATTTGTCAAGATTGAAGCAGCTTGTGTATTCTGGAAAAAATATCAGAAAGAAGTTTGTGGGTTATTTCCTTGTGCCTTTTCATTTGAACACATCATACAAAGGAGAACATGAGCAGTAACATGGTCGCCCGCAAGGTCTCCCTTAAGGACCACATGAGTAGCCTAAAAATAGCTCACCATAGTGCCACTTACCAGTGAGCTGCATCTATTTTTTTTGTTGCTATTCTGTTTTATATCACACTTGCATTGGTGTGAATTTGAAAATGACAGTATAAAAAAAAAACCTTAAAAAAAAAGTTTCATATTAGATTAGAGCTAGCTGCTCTAAGACGAGTACATAGCTAGCCAGATTCCCACCGAGAGAAGTGCAAAAACGCTCTGCGTCAGCCCACTCCTTTCCACTCCAGTAAACCATGGTCTCAGACCAGCTAGTTCACTGCGGGCATAGTGAAGGTAAGGAGATGATTTACTCCTAAAAATATGACAGAAAAAATAAAGAAAACAGATCATTTTGACAGTGAATGGGAGGAAGAGTTCTTTTTTTACCACTGTGAAAGATTCCAGCGTGTCTTATTTGTGGGGCGACGGCAAAGAAAAAATATAGAAATTATAGAATTTAAAGAAATAAAGTTTTGCATATTGATATTTATCTGTTTCCTACCTTGTTAAATCAATGATGATAATTATTTTGAGAAATCATTGACATGATCAGTGTCTTCACATAGATGAATATCATTAATTATTAATAAATAACATATAGTTAAAGGTAAATTGAGCAAATGTGTTATTTCAGAAGTGTGTATCAAACTGGTAGCCCTTCACATTAATTGGTAACCAAGCAGTAGCTCTGTTTCAAAAAGTTTGGTGACCCCTGACCTAGACCCTAGATTGTTCAAACCAAATTTCATAGGAATCCATGCAGTCAATTACGAGATACAAACTTTTCATATTTGTGGCGCCCCCTAGAAGCTTAGTGAAAACTCCTGAACATGCATCTCAAATTTCAGGTTGATATCTCAACGCGTTCATCAGTTATTGCAAATTTAAAGAAAATTAAGTTTTTTATTAAAAATTGATTGGCTTGTATAGTTGAAACAGATTGACATATTAAAATTTATTTAGCAACTTGAGATCAGCAAAGTAAATTTGATTGTTACCTTATCACCTTTAAGTCACTGAGTGTCATATTTTGTGCCCGAGTAGTGGGCCCCCAATTTTTGACTTTTTGCCAAATACTTTTATCTGAGAGAAAGAAGAAAGAATAATGAGAACAAAATCAATAGGGCTCCAGCAGCGAGTTTTCCTTCAGCTCGATTCCCACTTCCTCAGGCCGCTACATCTCCATGAAGCTTTGCAGTCATTGCCATTCTCCATCTGTCCACCAGATGCCAACGGACTTTCCGACCTGACTCCCACATCCACCTTCTCAACTGTTTCTCATTGTCCAAAACACCCTGTCGGTATATATACCGGCCCCCTTTCCCCAGTCAGTTGCCAGATGTCTATGTTGCTTTGTGTCTTTGATTTCAAGCCTCTTCTACCTGAACCTGAACCCAAATGTGTATCCGCACCTGTCATCTGCCCCGTTCCTGTTAACCAGTGTATTCTTGACTAATTCAGTTTGGACTTGCTACCTTTGAATCATCATTTTACCATTAAAATCACTGAATTGTTCCTGTCTGCCAGGTTTTCTACATTTGGTGCCTCGTACAGGCCCCGTGACAAATAAATAATGTAATCAGTGAAGTCCATCATAACACACTGAACATCATCTTATTTTTAATAAAACAACTACCAGGAAACCAACAGTCAAGACACCACTCCCTGATCATTTTTTCCCTTTTTTAAAACACTGTCGAGTGGAGCACTAATAAAAAACTCAAAATCAAAGAGAGTGTGTGTATGTGTGTGTGTGTGTGTGGGTGTGGCGTAAAGAAAGCGGTGCAGTAATAACAGGGACTATAATTATTGGAAGCAGGCCTGATAAGGATAAGGTGAAGCTTCTCGCTGCAGACACGCTGGTGGGACTGAATAATAAATGAAAGGGAGAGATGAAAGGGACTGTGGGTCGCCCCCTGCACGCTGACACCCTCCCAGCATCCTTCGAGGAGAACAAGAGCATTCTGGGGGAATAACCAAGTTATTTAAAGATAAACAAATACGGACGCTTCCCCTGGGAAAACATCCGATTGTGTGACGAGGTAGGAGCTGGAGAGAGCAAGAGAGAGAACACAAGTGAAGAGTGAGATGATAGATAGGCTTGGGTAAAAGTTGACAACCTAGAAAGTGAGCAGAGTTTTGTTGAAATTCAACACTGGGTAGATTTACATGAACCTGAAGATTTTAATGCAAACTAACAACTAAAAGTCCCCCCTTCTAGTATTATACATTGACTATTAGTAGATAAAGAATATATGTGGTCAATACAAGCTCTATTCTTTTGAAAAACCATTTTGTTCATCTACCAGCAGAATCGGAAATACTTTATTAATCCCCGAGGGGAAACTCTTAACAGCAGCTCACTATCACGTCAGTGCACACAAGGATGGAAATACTAAGCAAAAAGCAAAAATATAATACACTATAATACAGGTAAGTACAAGTGGGTATACGTATACATTTAAATAGTAAGTGTAAGGTACAA
This sequence comes from Coreoperca whiteheadi, assembly GCA_011952105.1. Lineage (NCBI taxonomy): Eukaryota > Metazoa > Chordata > Actinopteri > Centrarchiformes > Sinipercidae > Coreoperca > Coreoperca whiteheadi. Next base: position 31,472,378 of record CM022489.1, read on the forward strand.
AGTGGGTTTACCGGTTGAGGTTAATATTACAGTATAAAGTAATAGTGCATGAACTGTCAAGTTACGTGTAGCTTATTAATTAATGGGACGGAGGATATTGCACAGCCGTACTAGAAGTATAAATAAGTATCACAAATTAAATTTAAAACAGGGTTTATTGCACAGTAGTTTAAGCACCGAATATTACAAATTATGTCCAGTATTGCAGAGATGTTCATGCTCAGTGTCCAGTTTAGTAACTCAGGGTCATATCGACTAACACTTAGAGGAGGATACATATACATGTACAGGAGGAGTTATAGAGTTTGATGGCCCCAGGCAGGAATGACTTCCTGTGGCGCTCTGTGGTGCAGAGGATAGGAGGATGAGTCTTCCGCTGAAGGTACTCCTTTGCTGACCAGCACGTCATGGAGTGGGTGGAAGACACTGTCCAGGATGACATGTAGTTTGGCCAGTATCCTCCTCTCTGACACCACCGACAGAGAGTCCAGCTCCACCCCAACAATGTCACTGGCCTAACGTATGAGTTTATTTAGTCTGTTAGCGTCCGCTACCCTCAACCTGCTGCCCCAGCATGCAACAGCATACAGGATAGCACTGGGCAACACAGACTCATAAAACATCCTCAGCATTGTCCGGCAGATGTTGAAGGACCTCAGCCTCCTCAGAAAATAGAGGCGGCTCTGGCCCTTCCTGTACAGAGCTTGAGTGTTCTTAGCCCAGTCCAATTTATTGTCTACGTGTACTCCTAGGTACTTGTAATCCTCAACGATGTCCACGCTGACCCCTTGATGGAAACCGGAGTCACTGGTGCCTTGGCCCTTCGTAGGTCTACAACCAGCTCCTTGGACTTTGTCGCACTGAGCTGCAGATGGTTCTGCTCGCACCATGAGACAAAGTTACCCACCACAGCCCTGTACTCAGTCTCATCACCACCACTGATACATCCCACCACAGCAGAGTCATCAGAAAACTTCTGAAGGTGGCAGGACTCTGTGTGGTGGCTGAAGTCTGTGGTGTAGATGGTGAAGAGGAAGGGAGAGAGGATAGTCCCCTGACGGGCCCCAGTGTTGCTGACCACAGTGTCCGCAGACGCACATACTGTGGTCTCCCAGACAGGTAGTCAACAATCCAGGACACGAGCGGGACATCCACCTGCATCGCTGCCAGCTTCTCATCCAGCAGGGCTGGCCGGATGGTGGTGAAGGCACTGGAGAAGTCAAAAAAACATGATCCTCACCGTGCTTGCCGGCTTGTCCAGATGGGTCTGACTGCGGTTCAGCAGGAAGATGATGGCGTCCTCAACTCCCAGCCGGGGCTGGTAGGCAAACTGAAGGGGGTCCAGGAGGGGTCCGAACATGGGCCGGAGCTGTTCCAGCCCCAGTCTCTTCAGGGTCATTATGTGGGAGGTCAGTGTAGTCCTTGGAGCCACTGGGACGCGGCGTTTTTGGTACAGGAAAGAGGCAAGATGTCTTCCACAGGACAGGGACACTTTGAAGACTCAGGCTCAGGTTGAAGACATGTTGAAGAACTCCACATAGCTGGGGGGCACAGGCTTTTAGCACCCTGGGGGTCCATCGGGGCCAGCAGCCTTGTTTGAGTGGAGTTTCATCAGCTGTCCTCTCACCTGTTCAGCAGTCAGGCACACAGCAGAGGTTACAGGCGGGGGAGACCCAGTGTTTCCAAAATGAATAGTTCATAAACATAACTTCCTCTTGATACTAGCATTTACTAACACTAGTACTATTTAAAGGAATAAGAATCCTGCTGCACATTAGCCTCCATAATATTTTTAAGGTCAACTATCCTTGCAAGAAAGTAATTATCCCACTCACCCGCTCTGCCACCAAGCCACAGCCGCCCCATATATATCAGACAATTCTTCAGGTTATTGCTGCCCAGGGGGGGTCAACCAGTTATAAATTTTAAGGGTTGACTTACTTCTTCCACTGCCATTTTGAATGTTGAATGAGTGTGTTCAATAAAGACGTGAAAGATCAGATTTTTTTTCTGTAATTATTTTTAGACACATTATGTTTGTCAATACCCTTAACTTAGATGAAGATCAGATCACATTTTATGACAAATTTATTCAGAAAACCATGACACTTCAAAAGTTCACAAACTTTTTCTTGCCACTGTATTTACAAAATTAACTATACCATTTATCAATTTCTTTTTGATGCTATACTTGAGTAAGCTTATCTTCGAGTTCAGTAAGCACGGTATGATTATTACTGTAGGAGAAGAGGTGAGGAGAAACATTTCTAATATTTTTCTGTGGATATGATCTTAGTTTAGCATTATCTGAAATCATATAATGAGCAGCAGAGCCCCCACCTGTTTGGAGGGTCAAGACCAACATAGAGTGATCGGTTACTCTACACCAATCACGCAGCATGCTCAGACAACTGATGCTCCGACTCTCATTTGCACTATGGATGTTCAACTCAATACAAGTATTTAAACAATCGTGAGGAGTAATCACAAGATTTGGAGTCCTTCAGAAATTCTAACAACATTTCACCCTGTTTATTTACAACACTATCCAAGTTGATTCTGGTTTCCATATCAGCATCACTAATACAGTCTTCCAGCTGCTCTATTCATCCATCATCTTCCGCTTATCCGGGGCCGGGTCGCGGGGGCAGCAGTCTAAGCAGAGGCGCCAAGACTTCAGCTCTTTTGGGGGAATACTGAGGCGTTCCCAAGCCAGCCGATAGACATAGTCCCTCCAGTGTGTTTTAAGTCTTCCCTGGGGCCTCCTCCCGGTTGGACATGCCCGGAACACCTTCCCAGGGAGGGGTCCAGGAGGCATCCAGAACAGATGCCTGAGTCACCTCAGCTGGCTCCTCTTGATGTGGAGGGGCAGCGGCTGTACTCTGAGCTCATCCCGAGTGACCGAGATCCTCATCCTATCTCTAAGGGAGCGCCCAGCGACCCTACGGAGAAAATGAATTTGTATCCAAGATCTTGTCCTTTCGGTCATTACCCAAAGCACATGACTATAGGTGAGAGTAGGACTGTAGATCGATCGGTAAATAGAGAGCTTCGACTTGCAGCTCAGCTCTTTCTTTACCTCAACAGACCTGTATATCGACCGCATCACTGCCACTATCGACTGCGGAGGATACACTGATCCTGTCGATCTCCCGTTCCAGCCTTCCCTCACTCATGAACAAGACCCCAAGATACTTAAACTCCCCCACTTGAGGCTGGAGCTCTCTACCGACCTGAAGGGGACAAGCCACCCTTTTCCGGCTGAGAACCATTGCCTCGGACTTGGAGGTACTGATTCTCATCCCATTCGCTTCACACTGGGCTGCAAACCGTCCCAGTGCACGCTGAAGGTTCTGGTTTTATGAAGCCAAAAGGACAGCATTGTCTGCAAGAAGCAGAGATGAGATCCTGTGGTCCCCAAACTAGACTCCCTCCGGCCCCTGGCTGCGCTTAGAAATCCTCTCCATAAAAATAATGAACAGGACCGGTGTCAAAGGGCAGCCCTGCTGGAGTCCAACATGCACCGGGAACAAGTCTGACTTACTGCCGGCAATGCGAACCAAGCTCCTGTTCCGGTCGTATAGGGACTGGACAGCCCTTAGCAGAGGACCCTGGACCCCATACTCCTAGAACACCCCCCACAGGTCGCCACGAGGGACAGTCAAATGCATTCTCCAGATCCACAAAGCACATGTGGACTGGTTGGGCAAACTCCCATGAACCCTGCATCACCCTGGAGAGGGTATAGAGGTGGTCCAGTGTTCCATGACTGGGACGAAAATCGTATTGTTCCTTGTCACTGTCGCTGCCCACTGAGTGTTGAAGCTCCCCAGTAGAATGACAGAATCCCTGGTCGGAGCAGTTTCCAGCACCCCTCCCAGAGACGCCAAGATGGCCGGGTACTCTATACAGCCCTTTGGTCCAGATGATGGTGAGAGACCTATCCCTGATTTAGAGGTGCAGGGAAACGACCCTCTTGTTCACTGGGGTGAACTCCAACACATGGCGGCTGAGCTGCGGGGCTATGAGCAATCCCACATCAGCCAGCCGCCTCTCACCACGGGCAATTCCAGAGTACTAGAGAGTTGGGTTCCAGAGCCTAAGCTGTGCATGGGGGTGAGCCCAACTATCTCTAGTCGGTATCGCTCAACCTCCTGCACGAGTTCAGGCTCCTTCCACCCCAGCAAGGTGACTTTCCATGTCCCTAGAGCCAGATTCCGTGTCCAGGGATTGGGTCACCGAGGCCCCCGCCTTCGACTGTAACCCAATCCGCATTGCATCGACCCCTTACGGTTTTTCCTGCAGTTGGTGGGCCTGCAGGAGATCAGCCCCACGTTGCTCCTTCGAGGTGGGCCCGGCTGGGCTCCATGGGGTAAGACCCGGCCACCAGGCGCTCGCATGTGAGCCCCAACCCCAGGCCTGGCTTCAGGGTGGGGCCTCGGTTGTGCCATACCGGGCAACGTCACGATCCTTGGTGTAATGTACATCATAAGAGGGGATTTGAACCGCTCTTTCTCTGTCACCTAGGACCTGTTTGCCTTGGGAGACCCTACCAGGGGCAAAAAGCGCATACAGGCACACAAACTCCTCCACCACGAGGCTGCTCTATTCGACAGTAAACATTTTTTTTACCAAAATATCCACCCCCCCATGACCATTTAGAGAAATTAATGTAAGTTTTTTGTTATTGCCAAACCAAGTATATCCGTCTATATCAAATTAATTTAGTCCTGTTAAATGCACTTTGTTGAGGGAAATTCATTTCAGGTTGAAGCTCATTAATATTAAGAGCATAACCTTCTAGTTCATACCCGTCCATCCATTTATATTTCAGTGCTTCTTCTTCTTTTCCTTTCAGCTGCTCCCTTTCAGGGGTCGCCACAGCGAATCATGTGCCTCCATCTAACCCTGTCCTCTGCATCCTCTTCACTCACACCAATTGCCTTCATGTCCTCTTTCACTACATCCATAAATCTCCTCTTTGGTCTTCCTCTAGACCTCCTGCCTGGCAGCTCCAACCTCAGCATACTTCAAACAATATATTCACAGTCTCTCCTCTGTCCACACCACCTCAATCTGGCCTCTGACTTTATCTCCGAAACATCTAACATGAGCTGTCCCTCTGATGTACTCGTTCCTGATCCTGTCCATCCTCGTCACTCCCAAAGAGAACCTCAACATCTTAAGCTCTGCTATCTCCAGGTCTGCCTCTTGTCTTTTCTTCAGTGCCACTGTCTCTAAGCTGTACAACATCGCTGGTCTCACCACCGTCTTCCACCACCAACACCTTTCCTTTCATTCTTGCTGATACTCTTTTATCACACAACACACCTGACACTTTTCTCCACCCGTTCCATCCTGCTTGCACTCGCCTCTTCACCTCTTTTCCACAGTCTCCATTGCTCTGAACCCTAAGTACTTAAAGTCCTGCACCTTCTTCACCTCTGCTCCCTGTAACCTCACTGTTCCACTTGGCTCCCTCTCATTGACACACATGTATTCTGTCTTACTGCGGCTAAGCTTCATTCCTCTGTTTTCAAGAGCAGACCTCCATCTCTCTAGATTTCCCTCCACCTGCTCCCTGCTCACACTACAAATCACAATGTCATCCGCAAACATCATAGTCCATGGACATTCTGGTCTAACCTTATCTGTCAGCCTGTCCATCACCAGAGCAAACAAGAAGGGGCTCAGAGCCGATCCTTGATGCAGACCCACCTCCACATTGAACTCCTCTGTCACACCTACAGCACACCTCACCACGGTCTTACAGCTCTCATACATGTCCTGCACCACTCTAACATACTTCTCTGCCACTCCAGACTTCCTCATACAATACCACAGCTCCTCTCTCGGCACCCTGTCATACGCTTTCTCTAAATCTACGAAGACACAATGCAACTCCTTATGACCTTCTCTGTACTTCTCCATCAGCATCCTCAAAGCAAACACTGCATCTGTTGTGCTCTTTCTAGGCATGAAACCATATTGCTGCTCACAAATGCTCACCTCTGCCCTTAGCCTAGCTTCCACTACTCTTTCCCACAACTTCATTGTATGGCTCATCAGCTTTATTCCTCTGTAGTTGCCACAGCTCTGCACATCTCCCTTGTTCTTGGCACCAGTACACTTCTCCTCCATTCCTCGGGCATCCTCTCACTCTCCGAGATCTTGTTAAACAAACTAGTCAGAAACTCAACTGCCACCTCTCCTAGACACTTCCATAACTCCACAGGTATGTCATCAGGAACAACTGCCTTTCCACTCTTCATCCTCTTCAATGTCCTCCTCACTTCACTCTTGCTAATCTTTGCTTTGCTTCCTGCTCCACACCAGTCACCTCTTCTACTCTTCGTTCCCTTTCATTTTCCTCATTCATCAACTCTTCAAAGTACTCCTTCCATCTTCCCATCACACTCCTGGCACCTGTCAATACATTTCCATCCTTATCTTTAATCACCCAAACCTGCTGCACATCCTTCCCATCTCTATCTCTTTGTCTGGCCAACCTGTACAAATCCACCTCTCCCTCTTTAGTGTCCAACCTAGCATACAAGTCCTCATATGCTCTTTGTTTGGCCTTTGCCACCTCTACCTTCACCTTACGCTGCATCTCCCTGTACTCCTGTCTACTCTCTTCAGTCCTCTCAGTGTCCCACTTCTTCTTTGCTAATCTCTTTCTCTGTATACACTCCTGAACTTCTTGGTTCCACCACCAAGTCTCCTTGTCCACTTTCCTCTTTCCAGATGACACACCGAGTACCCTCCTACCTGTCTCCCTGATCACATTAGCTGTAGTGGTCCAGTCATCTGGGAGCACTTCCTGACCACCCAGAGTCTGTCTCAGCTCATTCCTGAAAACTAAACAACATTCATCCTTTTTCAACTTCCACCACTTCGTCCTCTGCTCTGCCTTTGTCCTCTTCATCTTCCTCACCACCAGAGTCATTTTACACACTAGCATCCTGTGTTGTCTGGCCACACTCTCCCCTACCACTACTTTACAGTCACTGGTCTCTTTCAGATTACAACGTCTACACAAGATGTAGTCCACCTGAGTGCTTCTCCCTCCGCTCTTATATGTCACCCTATGTTCCTGCCTGTTCTGGAAGAAAGTGTTCACTACAGCCATTTCCATCCTCTTTGCAAAGTCTACCACCATCTGTCCTTCTGCGTTCCTGTCCTGAAGACCAAACCTGCCCATCACATTCTCATCACCTCTGTTCCCTTCCACCTACATTCCCGTTGAAATCTGCACCAATCACCACTCTCTCAGCTCTGGGGATGCTCTGCATCACTTCATCTAACTCACTCCAGAATTTCTCCTTCTCTTCTAACTCACATCCTACCTGTGGGGCATAACCACTCACAACATTGAACATCACCCCTTCAATTTCCAGCTTTAGGCTCATCAACCTGTCTGACACTCTTTTCACCTCAAGAACATTCCTCACAAACTCCTCTTTCAGGATAACTCCTACTCCGTTTCTCTTCCTATCCGACCCATGGTAGAACAACTTGAACCCTGCTCCTAAGCTTCTAGCCTTGCTACTTTTCCACCTGGTCTCCTGGACACACAGTATGTCCATCTTCCTTCTCTGCATCATGTCAATCAACTCTCTAGCCTTCCCTGTCATAGTCCCAACGTTCAAAGTCCCTACTGTCAGTCCTACATTCTTAGCTTTCCTCTTCTCTCTCTGTCTATGAACACACCTTCCTCCTCTCCTTCTTTGTCTTCAACCAACAGTAGTCCAATTTCCACCGGTACCCTGTAGGTCAACAGCACCGGTGGCGGTCGTTGTTAACCCCGACCGATCCGGTATGGAAGTCATTGTCATGATTCGCATTTTTAGTTTGGCATGTGTTTTACGTCGGATGCCCTTCCTGACACAACCCTCTGCATTTGTCCAGACTTGGGACTGGCACATGAAGACACTGGCTTGTGCCCCCCTGCGGTTGCATTATTTATATTTCAGTGCACAAGAGTAAATTGTTCCAGACTTAAGAGCTGAACAGGTTGTCGGCCCTCTGTCTCTGTTCCCCATTTTGATTGTCGTCCACACCTTTTGGGCTTCTTCTAACTCTCCCATTCCCTCTAATGTACAACTGTGTAATTCACTTGTATAGAGTTTTGAAGATCAATTCATTCATTCTTTCGGTGTTGTGAGAGTGAACCAAAACGAGCCTAAAACAACAATCAGAAGCTGTAAAGCTTTATAGAGCTGAGGGGAACTGCAGAGTTGGTGGTAATTCTCTGTGGCTTCATCACTACCTGTGGCTTGGTGGCAGAGTAGGTTGTTTACCAACCGGAAGGTCGCCGGTTCGATCCCGGCTTCCCCCAGCCATGTGTTGAAGCATCCTTGAGCAAGATACAGAACCCCAAATTGCTCCCGAAGCTGTGCCTTCGGTGTGTGAGTGTGTGTGAATGATTAGTTTACTTTGTACTGATGGGCAGTTAGCTCCTGCCATCAGTGTATGAATGTGTGTGTATGGGGTAAATGTGATTTGTAGTGTGAAAGCGCTTTGAGTAGTCGGTCAACTAGAAAGGCGCAATACAAGTACAGTTTATTTACATTTACCAGCGACTCCTTTCACATTACACATAGTCCTTAGATTGTTGTTAAAACAGATTGACTTTAGCTGCTTTAATAATTGTTTTATAATCTTTTAATAGTCTTTAATATTTTTGTTTCATGTCATAACGTATATTTTTGAGAGTGAGAATTTGTTTAGATATTATTTAGGTAGAGATAATTAATGAGCCCTTCTGGGCTATTTCACATTAATTTTCATTATTATTTGTATGCCATTTGTGTGATTTTAACCTGGGTAAATAAACAAAACTCAAAATCAAGTCATGGGTTAAAGTGTATTTTGTCTCAGCTTAATTCGTCAACCTACTACATTAAGATTTTGTCAGTTTTTATTTCAGGAATTCTTTTTCATCTTCAAATTAATGGAGGGAAAAGGCTATTAAATATATTTAATAATTTTTTTACTAACAATTAACAGTATTGCAGACTTTTCAGTTGCCTATACGCCATATACTCTTTTATGTTTACTCACCCTCTTTCTTCTCTTTAGTCAGTGGATTTCAACAGTTCACCTTCAGCCTGTTCCTCATAGTGTGTGTGTGTGTGTGTGTGTGTGTGTGTGTGTGTGTGTGTGCATCTGTATGGTATAATACAGATATGCAGACAAATATAACTCACAGTATTAAGACAAAAACATTACTGTCAGCTCTGTGGAATCTGGAGTAATAAGGAGCCTGCACCTGTGTTTCTTTGGGGATTTGAAGAATTCCCACCTCCATAAGTCCTGAGAAACAAGGACAGCCGTGAGAGGGAGAGCCGTCTTCCTCTCCCTCTCACATTTACTTTTCCAAGTGGCAGTGATGGCTACAGAGGCAAACAGCAACAGGAAGAGAGATTTCTTACAGTAACTGCCATAGCTGCCTCTGTAATAAGCATCCGAGTCTTAACCAGAATCCCATGGGAACAGGGAACTCTGAAAGAACCCATGAACCCCATGGGTCTCACCAATTCCTCGCCAAATGCTCTTAAACACCACAAGCACACCTAAATCAAATGTGGCATTTTTAGTGATTAGAGTTAATCACTTGTGAAGACAGTCTTCCCTGCATGTCTTTCTGAGTGTAATTACTGTGTAACCCAATTAATTTCCCTTGTGCAATTAAAGTGAGGTGTGCTCTGCAAAATCACAGTAAGACTTTTAGCATACCATTAGCATACACTTAACAGTCAAGCATCATCTGCAGGAGAAAGGAACAATAATCTAAGAAGAGGAGAATGCGGTTTCTACTCACTGAGCTCAGAGAGTTCACATGTGCTTTCAAACTCAAAACAGTTACTACAGTTCAGGTATTTACACAGGATGCCTTACATTAAGTGCAACATTTTGAAAAGGCCAGTTTAGAGAGTTTAATAACAATGATAATGAATGTTTTAATGTACACATACAGGCAACACAACTAAAGACATCTACAGCAGATAAATTGTATATTTTATAACAAAGATTTAAATACAGTATTTCCTTAATTGCCATAGTTTTGGTTGGACATTGGAGTTTTCTATCTCTGAGATTTCTGTCTTTACCCAAATAAAATAGAGGAGAATAGAATTATGTTAGATTTGGTTGTCACGCACAAAATCAAAATGGCGGCAGACCGAGAAATTTAACGAAGGGACAGACCAATAAAGGGAAAACATCCCCTTTCTGTCCTCAGGATAATGTGCAGCTTAGCTGGCTAAGCTTCCACGTTATCGGGGCCGTTTGAAGTGTGTGTAAGTGTGTAAATGTACATGTAAAGATGTGTTGATTAGTGGAGGTGAAAGACAAGGAATGCACAAGAAATCTCAAATGCTTTTCCTAGCGATTTAATGAGTCAGTCTGTTTGGGTCTCTCTCAGGCCTAGATACTAATGGAGCCAGGTGTCTGCATTCTCAGGGGGTTGAATGGCAAAACTTTTCCTTTGAGGGGCAGCCAAGGGAAGCAGCAGTTGACCATTGGAGGCCAGTGACAGGGCAGAAGGGCTGGAGGCCGGTGACTGGAGTGCAGTTCTATAGGCCGGTGCCAGGACTGCGGGACATTGCTGCAGCTCCATAGATTCAGGAGTGTGCGACAGCACAGAGAGTTCAGGAGGCTGTAGCTCAGGAGGTTGCGGCCCAGACGGGACAGGGTATGCTTACGGACCCACCGGAGCAGGGAATGGTTGCCGCCCAACCGTAGCTGGGAGTGGTTGCGATCCAGCAGTGACAGGACATGGCGGCTATGATTCAGGAGTGGCAGGGGTTGGCTGCCTCTCAAGGGATTCAGAAGGCCACTGCAGCTCAGCAGCGTCAAATGACTAGTGAAAATAAGGAGCAGGAGTCAGGCTGGCCACAGACTGGATCCAAGGAGCAGGAGACAGCCGGGCCACCGCCGGTAGAACAGGAGCTGGAGTCGGCTGGACCGCTGCCGGGGACCAGAAGCAGAAGTAGGCGTGACCGCTGACTGGACACCAGGCAGGACTAGTGACAGCTCTGTGATGCTGGGCGGCTGAGTCTCTGTGATGCAGGACAGCGAAGACCTAAGCAGCAGAAAAGACAAGCAGCAAGCAGCCAAGTAGTGAGGCTTGACGTCGGGGGTACAGGAACAGACTGAGGTGCAGGTTGATGACTAGCAGGCCGGAGTGAAGGCTGACAGCTAACAGGCCAGAATCCAGATTGATGGCTGTGAGGACCCCCAAAAGCCCAGAGGGTGCCCGGATTCAATTTAATAAAATTTTATTTATATAGTATTGTATAGTATCACAAATCATAATTTGCCTTAAAGGGCTTTACAATCTGTACAACATATGACAACCTCTATCCTTAGACTCTCAATTCGAATAAGGAAAAACTACCCAAAAAAACATTTTAACGGGAAAAAATGCAAGAAACTTCAGGAAGAGCAACAGAGGAGGGATCCCAAATTTTTTCCAGTAAAAATAAGAGAAATTATGAGTACCACTGAATCCATTTGATAATTGTATTAACATTGTTGGCATGAAAAACCCATATAAAATACAATGCATACAACAAAATATACACAGAAAGTGCAAACATTTAATTTCAAGTCTTGGAACTATCTATCTATCTATCTATCTTTTGAATCACGTCTTCAGAGCTCTTCTTCTTCAGAGGTGCCATGAGCTGGATTGTACCTTTAACAAATTACATTTACTCTGATTCCTGATAAACAAAATAAAACTGTCTCATAAAATTAGCCATTTCTGTAAAGCATGGGAACATCTCAAGCACTTGTTTAAAAATGCTACTGATAAGGTACATCAACTTTTTTTTCTCAAACATCATTCTCCAAGTACCTTGGCTGAATCCTGCTATGTACATTTCAGTCTGGAGAATTGTCCATTAATCAGGGATCAACTCCACATCCACTCCAGCACAGTGAAAGAGGTCGGAAGTGACTTATGAGTTTGTTTACCTCTTCATCACCAAAATCTGAGAAAAAAAGGGAAAAGTTAAGCATTTGTCTTAAAACATAAAATGCGTAAAGATTTGTTTTTTTACATTTGAATTGCTAACCTGAACTCGTGTCTGCCTCTGGCCATCACTGGAAACTGGTCAGCCACATCGCCTACAGGACACCACTGTTCACATCACAAAATCTAGCAGTGATGCACCGGCACAGAGAATCGATTAGCTCATTCTTTTCCTTGTCATGCTGCTCGGCATCAGTAGGCTTCAGGAGGACTCCCTCATAGGAGTCTGTGTCCAGCACTGCTCTCAGCTTAGACCCAGGTCTACAATTGTGCAGAGATGGACAGATTGGCATCTTTTAATCTATTTTTATCTATACTGAGTTGAAAACACACCAACACAACCTAAAATCAAATCATAAATTGTAGGATATATGATACATACTTTCTTTTTCTTTTCCTTTTGCCTGTTCCCCTTCAGGGGTTGCCACAGCGAATCAAGTGCCTCCATCTAACCCTGTCCTCTGCATCCTCTTCACTCACACCAATTAACTTTATGTCGTCTCTCACTACATCCATAAATCTCCTCTTTGGTCTTCCTATAGTCCTCCTGCCTGGCAGCTCCAACCTCAGCATCATTCTAACAATATATTCACAGTCTCTCCTCTGAACATGTCCAAACCACCTCAATCTGGCCTCTATGACTTTATCTCCGAAACATCTAATATGAGCTGTCCCTCTGAATCTGGCCTCTCTGACTTTATCTCCGAAACATCTAACATGAGCTGTCCCTCTGATGTACTCGTTCCTGATCCTGTCCATCCTCGTCACTCCCAAAGAGAACCTCAACATCTTAAGCTCTGCTATCTCCAGGTCTGCCTCTTGTCTTTTCTTCAGTGCCACTGTCTCTAAGCTGTACAACATCGCTGGTCTCACCACCGTCTTGAACACCTTTCCTTTCATTCTTGCTGATACTCTTTTATCACACAACACACCTGACACTTTTCTCCACCCGTTCCACCCTGCTTGCACTCGCCTCTTCACCTCTTTTCCACAGTCTCCATTGCTCTGAACCGTTGACCCTAAGTACTTAAAGTCCTGCACCTTCTTCACCTCTGGTCCCTGTAAACTCACTATTCCACCTGGGTCCCTCATCTGTCAGCCTATCACCAGAGCAAGCAAGAAGGGGCTCAGACCCGATCCTTGATGCAGACCCACCTCCACCTTGAACTCCTCTGTCACACCTACAGCACACCTCACCACGGTCTTACAGCTCTCGTACATGTCCTGCACCACTCTAACATACTCTGGCACTCCAGACTTCCTCATACAATACCACAGCTCCTCTCTCGGCACCCTGTCATACGCTTTCTCTAAATCTATGAAGACACAATGCAACTCCCTATGACCTTCTCTGTACTTCTCCATCAGCATCCTCAAAGCAAATACTGCATCTGTTGTACTCTTTCTAGGCATGAAACCATATTGCTGCTTACAAATGCTCACCTCTGCCCTTAGCCTAGCTTCCACTACTCTTTCCCAAAACTTCATTGTATTACTCATAAGCTTTATTCCTCTGTAGTTGCCACAATACATTTCCAGGGTTTCTGTCAGGAAACCCCAGGGCGAGCCAGGACACTCTCTCTCTTTCCACACCTGCAACCACTCCTCCGCACTTCTGCTGCCTACACACCTGCAGCTCATCTCATCTACTCAACTCTCAGGAACACCGGCTCAACCTTCTTTGCTAGATTGTACTGTCTACTCTGCGGTACTGACATCCAGCTCGTACTAGTTTACCTTGTGTCGCTACATATATAGGTGCTTGTTGTGGTGCTAACCCTTGTTATTTCCTTATGCTAGAGGCTCATACACTCCAGCCTTCCCTGCTCACCTGTCAGCCTGGCTTCCTCCGTGGGCTCCTTCACTGTTCACTCACCAGCCTGCTCCGCTCCTTCCGCCTCCCAATCCTCAGCCCCTGGAGTTCACAGCTACTCAATTCAATTCAATTTTATGTATATAGCCCAGTATCACAAATCACATTTGCCTCAATGGGCTTCACAATCTGTAAGAACCTCTATCCTTAGACCCTCGATTCGATTAAGGAAAAACTACCCAAACAAACCCTTTTAACAGGGGAAAAAAATTATAGAAACCTCAGGAAGAGCAACAGAGGAGGGATCCCTCTCCCAGGATGGACAGACATGCAATAACTCACTGGCAATCTATCTACTTTTCTCCCCACTCCCGCCAGCCGGCGACTGGAGCTTCGCCAACCACTTCCTTAAACCGCTACCAATAAATGTATTTCCACTTTTCCTATGTCAAGTCTGAGTCTAATCTTTGGGTCCCAAATTATCATTGAACATAACAGAACGATCTGGCCAACATTGACCCACTAGGCTCAGACTCTGATGGAGCAACTATTCACAAAGCGGTCTCCAGTCAAGGAGTATTGTTAGGTCACCACGAACAACTGCTTCAGGCTCTGGTGCCTGGAAACCAGACCCTGAACAACCAGATACTTCATCTTACTAATCAAGTGGAACTATTAACTTCTCTCTCCTTCAACCAGTACAGGAACCTCGGGACCTAGTCTCCCTCAAGCCCTGGTTACCCCTTCTGCTGCCACCGCGGGAGTCCTACGCTCCGGAACCGCTCACTGGACAAGTGCCGGGGATTCCTGTTCCAGTGTTAATTGGTTTTCCATCAGCGTCCCCTCAGACCTCGCAAAAAGCCACTACGTCATGGGCCTGCTGAGAGGTAAAGCCCTTGCAAGGGCCGAGGCGGTAAACTCACAACGGACTCTGATTGCCTTATCATATAATGTATTCATTGAGGAGATGAGGTTTTTGACCACCCTGACCATGGGGGAAATGCTGCTAACCGCTTACTGAATATAGCCCATGGCACTCGGAGTGTGGCTGGCTACTCAATGGAGTTCAGGACATTGGCAGCAGATTCAGGATGGAATGATGAAGCACTAAGGCAAGTATTTCTGAACAGCCTTACGGAGCAACTCAAGGATGAGCTAGCCTCCTGGAAGTCTCCGTCCACCTTCGATTCCCTGGTCTCTCTCGCCATCCAGATTGATAATCATCTACGAGAGATGCTGGGACAGCGCCATTCTCCGGCTCATCAGAGCCCATCTCTGTACACTGAGATGGGGCGTCCATCTCACATCAGACTTCAGGGGCCAAGACCAGAAGACCTCGAGGAGCCAATGCAGCTGAGTTGGGCCCGTCTCTCCCAGGCCAACCGGCTCTGCAGGGTTACCGCAGGTGAGTGCCTCTACTGCGGCCAGCTGGGTCATTTCCATGCATTTTGTCCAGTCCAACCAAAAGACTGGGCTCACCAGTAACTGTGGAGGTAATGTGGACTGTGGAGTCCCTGGAGAGTGGATTAATCCGACCCTCTTCCTCACCCGTAGGAGCCGGGTTCTTTTTTCTCTCTAAAAAAGACAAGCCCGTTTGGCCCTGTATTGACTACAGAGGACTAAACAATATTACGGTAAAGAACAAGTATCCCCTACCTCTTAACTCTGCTTTTGAGTCTCTCCAGGGTGCAGTCTTCACTAAGTTCGATCTCTGGAATGCTTACCATCTGGACCGGAACAGGCAGGGGGATGAATGGAAGATGGCATTCAAACTCCACTAAGACATTTTGAGTTCCAGGTAATGCTGTTCAGGCTCACCAACGCCCCCGCAGTCTTCCAGGCTATGGTAAATGATGTGCTCAGACTTTCTTGATGATTTAGTTTTTGTTTGCTTAGATGACATTCTTATCTTTTCCCAGAACCTATCAAACCACGTCTCCCATGTCCTCCAGAGGTTACTGGAGAATACGTTATATGTGAAGTGTCAGTTTCATGCCGAGACCATTGGATACATTATTGGGAGTGGGCAGGTGAAGGCAGAACCTAAAAAGATTAAGACAGTGGCATTGTGGGCTTCGCTAACTTTTACCAACAGTTCATCAAGGACTACAGCAAGGTAGTAGCACCGTTAATCCAACTCACCCCTCCGAGCACCCCATTTACCTGGTCGCCAGCAGCTGGTAAGGCGTTCGCCGCCCTTAAAGACCTGTTTACCTCAGCACCTATACTGACCCAGCCAGACCCCACACGGGAATTTATTGTCGAAGTGGGTGCCTTGGACACTGGGGTAGGGGCAGTTTTATCGCAACTAACACTGATCTAAAACTTCATCCATGTGGCTTGTTTTCTTGATGCCTAACCTCGGCTGAGCACAACTACGATGTAGGGAACGGGAACTGCTGGCTGTGAAGATGGCCCTCGGAGTGGAGACACTGGCTGCAACCGAATCCTTCATAGTCTGGACAGACCATAAACAAATGTAGCCTACATCCAGTCTGCTAAACGTTGAACTCCCGCCAGGCCCTTTGGGCACTGTTCTTTGGAAGATTGCCTTCTCACAACAATACACTGTGGAGGAAGTTACCTCCATCCCTGAACCCATCCTCACAACTGGGAGTATGGTGGCTAGCATCACTTGGGAGATCAAAAGGTTGGTACAGGAAGCTCAACAAACCCAGCCAGAACATTTCAACAAAACAGTAAGAAAATGCTTTACATCTATTTTGAACATTTATATAATAAATCTGAGAAAGAAACAATTCTGTATTCAAAAATGTAGCTATTCTTCAATAATTCAGCCTAAATAGCTAATTCATTCATTCAAGCTGTCAATATGGGAGGATGGTTATAATACATTTTTTTAAATGTGCGTATCTAATTTTGGAAAGAAACTCATTTAAAATTTGTCTGTCTAGTCCTAATCACGATCCTGTTTCTGTCATGTTGTGGGGGTTATGGGGTGTGTTTTGGGGATGTTTATTGTTTTCGGTCTGGTTTCTTCCTGTTTTATTTTGGTAGATGTCTGTTTCCCCCCTGTCTCTGTCAATTTATTTCCTGTCCCTGATTCCCTGATTGTGTTCACCTATGATGTCCTGCACCTGTGTCTCGTTACCTTCACCTCCCCTGTAGGTATTTAGTTCTTGTGTCTCCTTGTCTCGGTGTGGGATCATTGTATCTATGTCAGTGTCAGTGTCAGTGGTGTGAGATGTTTGCGTGTTGCCTTGTCTGCCTTCCCAAGTGTCTTCCCTCCGTGGTTTTCGCTACCTCCTCGTGTTCTTGGTTTTCCTGGTTTCCTGTCTGTTGTTTCGAGTTTGCCTGTCCACCGCAGGGCAAGAGACAATAAAAACTCCATCCCTCACTACTGTCTGCATCTGGGTCCTCCTTACCTCGCCGTCCAAACCCTAACAGTTTCTTTGATGTAAGGATTTCTCTGGCAAACCTGCAGATCCACAGGGCTGTGAAGAAAAAACAGCCATGAATTCTTTCAAGCAGTTTCTTACTAATTTATGATTTTGAAGTCCTATTGGCAGGGAATCATTCGTGGGAAATAACAAATACAGGGTTAATGTATTTCTAAATACTTTAAAACATGAATACTATACTGTTGTCAGTCAAATAGCTAAAAATAGCTATTGTTCTAAAATGTTTAATAACTGTTGAACCGTTAATCCTATCCATATGCTTTAAAAAGTCAGGCAAAGCGAAGATTCTCACCTTTACATTGGGGTCACGTGGGTCTCATCTGGACATTAAGATACTCTGTAGTGAATGTGGACGTGGGAACACCATCACGTTCTGCAGCATTGATTCATCAAGGAAACCCCTGTTGTTTCTTCCTCTAAGCCAAGGCTCCCGCGGGCCAACGTTGGGCCGACTGCAGCCGTTATTAAAAATAATTATAATATTAATCACTGATTATACTGTATTATCTTTTGTGAGGTAAAAATGCTCTTTAAATATACAGGATCCCAATTATTAATTACTTTTCATAATCTGAGCATGGCAGAGTGACGCTATGCAGGAAGGGAACTTGGGATCCCATTTTGCATCTTAACAATACAATACATTAGCTGTGTTATTTTGGCCCGTGGCCCACCATTAAGCTTCAGTATTGGCCCTCCAAGGAAAAAGGTTTGGGCGTCCCAACTGAAGCAGCTGAAGCCTACAAGGACTGTAATTGTGTTTGATTCATGTCTTGTTGTAAGTTTAGTGCAGTGTTGTTTTTGTTAGAGACCGCCGGTTTCACCGGCGTTTTTTGTGACGTGGCATTATTGCGTAATAGGATTTAGTATCGATTGGTCTTGTGGTTTGTTTCCGGGTCATGGAGGCGTGTCCTGCTGAATTCACTCACTGAAATCAGACGGGTAACTTATTTAAGTGTGTATATCACCACTCGGCAGCCGTCCTCGAGTGAAGCCCTACCTGTATGTGAATCCAACGAGCAACAACAGAGCACTTGAGTATTGCACTTTCTGGACTACTTGTTCGCACTCTTTTGGATCCCTTATTGCGATTAATTTTTCTTGCATGTTTCCTTCTGCTCTTATACAATTTTTTTTCAAATCCCAACTGTCATTACAACACGAAAATCTTCTGTTTCATGCCAAAGGCAATGCAATGTTCATAATCTGCATGTTGTACCACTGTCCACAACTGCCCCTTTTACTTTCCCAATAGGCTTGTGGAACTGCCAGTCTGCTTTGAAAAAAGTTGATTTCATAACGGCTTTCGTTAATCATTCTGGTCTTTCAATAGTAGCACTTACAGAAACGTGGATCAAACCTGAGGATTCTGCCACTCTCGCAGCCCTCTCCCTTAATGACTCTTTCTCCCACAGTCCTTGCATCGCAAGAAGAGGTGGTGGAACTGGCCTACTTATCCCCAATTACTGGAAGATCAAACAGCGAACATCCTTGTGTGACAACAGCTCCTTCGAGTTTAATGCTGTTACTATCACCCACCCTGTTAAAAGTCACTTTGTAGTCATCTATCGCCTCCCAGGTCAGCTTGGACATTTCTTGGAGGAGTTGGATGTGCTCCTTTCATCCTGAAGATGGCACGCCTCTGGTGGTACTCGGGGACTTCAACATCCACATTGGAAAGCCACAGGCAACCCACAAGTCAACTGGTAATCAACTGGATCTTATCTACACATGATACTGCTCCACTCATCATGCTCAGGTCACCCCACTGCACACGTCAGATCAGATCATTTCTTCATCACTCTCGACCTTGACCTAACTCCTCCAGACGCTGCAAGTGTTCTACCGCTGGTCACTTTCCAACGCAACCAGCATACACTGGCTCCCTCGCGCTTTTCCTCTGCTGTCTCCTCGGCACTCCCTCCATCTGGGGAGCTCTCTCTCTTGAACACCAACAGTGCCACTGACACTCTGTGTTCCACACTCACATCCTGCTTGGACAACTTCTGCCCTCTAACATCTAGACCAGCCCATACATCCTCGTCTGCCCCCTGGTTATTTGATGTTCTATGCGAGCATCGCGCCAGCCTCCAGTCAGCTGAGAGAAAATTGCGTAAATCAAAAAATCCCGCTGACCTCTGTCTCTACCAGTCTCTCTTCTCTAATTTCTCAGCTGATGTCACCTCTGCAAAAACAGACTTCTCTAAGATCAACAACTCACCTGACTCGCGCACTGTCTTTATAACCTTCTCAGCTCTCCTTTCTCCACCTGCTCCCCCACCTTCATCGGATTTAACAGCTGATGACTTTGCATCTTTCTTTATCAAGAAAAAACCACCATTAGCAGTTCTCGACGGCACCACCTGTCGACCTCGCACACATCCCTGATATGTGTCTGCTCTGCTCTTTCTCTACATTATCTTAATCTGACGTTTCCAAGGTCATTCATTCTAACTTATCTCATTATTAGACTCGATTGGCTTCTTTCAGTGTGTACATAAACCCACTCACTGTTTTGGCCACACCCTCGACCTTGTTCTGGTATACGGCATTGAAATTGAAGATCTAACAGTCTTTTCACAGAATCCTTCACTATCAGACCATTATTTAATAACTTTTGAACTCCTATTACTGGAGTACACACCAGTAGTCAAATACTACTACAGTAGATGTCTATCTGATAGTGCTGTAGCTAAATTTAAGGAAGAAATTCCATCTGAATTTAACTCAATGCTATGTCTTAACATAACAGAGGACTCTTATGCAAATTTCAGTCCGTCCCAAATTGATCATCTTGTTGATAGTGCTGCAGGTTCACTGCGAACGACACTTGATTCTGTTGCTCCTCTTAAAAAGAAGATAATAAAACAAAAAAGGGTAGCTCCATGGTATAACGCTGAAACCTGCAAATTAAAGCAAACATCACGAAAACTTGAAAGAAAATGGCGTTCCAACTATCTAGGAGAATCTTGTTTAGCCTGGAAAGATAGTCTTAAAATATATAAGAAGGCCCTCCGTAATGCCAGAGCAGCCTACTACTCATCACTAATAGAGGAAAATAAGAACAACCCCAGGTTTCTTTTCAGCGCTGTAGCCAGGCTGACAGAGAGCCACAGCTCCATTGAGCCATGTATTCCTGTAGCCCTCAGCAGTAACGACTTCATGAGCTTCTTTAATGATCTAGCATTATTACTTTTTTACAAAGAGAATTTTGATAATCTATACCAGCTTTGTTAAGCTTTAAATAAAAACAGGTTGTACACTGTACAATCGAAATATAGTTTGTGGTGAAAGACTCTGAAGAACGCTGACTGCATACCCAAGCTTTCCTAGGGGAACAGCAAATTATCTTTCACAGTTGATTTGTGTCGCATCTACTTGAATTGCGTTTTCTTTTTTCATAATCATTTCAGTATTTTATTGTTTCTCACAGATTGATTTCACCTCTTCAGCACTTCAGAGAAGGCTCCTACTCCTTTAAAAGGTCCCCTAAACCATCAGTTTAAAGTGGCAAATAAATAAACAAAAGGTTAAATGAACACAACCCTAAACCTAAACTAAATTATAACTCATTCGAAAGCCTTGTTCTAAGTCTTTCACATCCAACCTGGAAAACACGACAGCTAATCCTATTTGTTATAGTGTCCTGGTCCTTATTCAGAGTTTTTATCTGAATTCTCAGAATTTCTATCAGGTTTAGTCCTTAAAACAGATAAAGCAATTATTGTAGGTGATTTTAATATTCATGTGGGTGTTGAAAATAATAGCCTTAGTACTGCGTTTATCTCATTATTAGACTCGATTGGGTAAAAAAAGGGTAGCTCCATGGTATAATGCTGAAACTCGCAAATTAAAGCAAACATCAGGAAAACTTGAAAGAAAATGGCGTTCCAACTATCTAGGAGAATCTTGTTTAGCCTGGCAAGATAGTCTTAAAATATATAAGAAGGCCCTCCGTAATGCCAGAGCAGCCTACTACTCATCACTAATAGAGGAAAATAAGAACAACCACAGGTTTCTTTTCAGCACTGTAGCCAGGCTGACAGAGAGCCACAGCTCCATTGAGCCATGTATTCCTGTAGCCCTCAGCAGTAACGACTTCATGAGCTTCTTTAATGATAAAATTTTGACTATTAGAGAGAAAATTAATCACGTCCTGCCCTCAGCTGGTGCCAACCAATCTTCAAGCATAGAGGTGTTGGAGGGAGCTGTAAAACCTGATGTGTACTTGGACTGCTTCTCTCCTGTCGACTTTATTCAACTAACGTCGACAATTTCTTCATCTAAGCCTTCGACCTGTCTCTTAGACCCAATTCCAACTTGGCTGCTTAAAGATGTTCTACCATTAGTTAGTACGTCTTTTGTAGATATGATCAATTTGTCTTTACTGACAGGTTATGTACCACAGTCTTTTAAAGTAGCTGTTATTAAACCTCTCCTTAAAAAGCCCACACTCGATACAGGGGTTTTAGCCAACTATAGACCTATATCTAACCTTCCCTTTATCTCTAAGATCCTTGAAAAAACTGTTGCTAATCAGTTATGTGACTTTCTAAATAACAATAGTATATTTGAGGATTTCCAGTCAGGTTTTAGAGTGCATCATAGCACAGAAACAGCACTGGTGAAAATTACAAATGACCTTTTAATTGCATCAGACAATGGACTTGTCTCTGTACTTGTCTTGCTAGATCTTAGTGCTGCATTCGATACCATTGACCATCAAATTCTATTACAGAGACTGGAACATTTAATTGGAATTAAAGCAACCGCGTTAAGCTGGTTTAAATCCTATCTATCAGACCGATCTCAGTTTGTTTATGTTAACAATGAATCATCCGAGCACACCAAAGTCAGTCACGGAGTTCCGCAAGGTTCTATGCTTGGACCACTTCTATTTACTTTATATATGCTTCCTTTGGGCAATATTATTAGAAAGCACTCCATAAAGTTTCATTGTTACGCAGATGATACCCAATTATATTTATCGATCAAGCCGGATGAAACTGATCAGTTAGTTAAACTTCAATCATGCCTTAAGGACATAAAAACCTGGATGACCAGAAATTTTCTGATGTTAAACTCGGAAAAAACTGAAGTTATTGTACTTGGCCCCGAACGCCTCCGAGACTCGCTTTCGGTAGATCTAATCTAGAGGGCACTCCAGTTGATTCAGAACGCTGCAGCACGTGTACTGACAGGAACTAGGAAAATACATCATATTTCTCCAATATTATCTTCTCTGCACTGGCTCCCTGTGAAATCCAGAATAGAATTTAAAATCCTTCTCCTCACCTATAAAGCTCTTAATGGTCAGGCACCGTCGTATCTTACAGAGCTCATAGTGCCTTATTACCCCACTAGAACACTGCGCTCTCAGAATGCAGGGTTTCTTGTGGTTCCTAGAGTCTCCAAAAGTAGAATGGGAGCCAGAGCCTTTAGCTATCAAGCTCCTCTTCTGTGGAATCAGATCCTAGTTCGGGTTCGGGAGGCAGACACCATCTCCTCATTTAAGAATAGGCTAAAGACTTTTCTCTTTGATAAAGCTTATAGTTAGGGCTGGCTCAGGAGAGTCCTGAACCATCCCTTAGTTATGCTGCTATAGGCCTAGACTGTCGGGGGACTTCCCATGATGCACCTCTCTCTCTTCACCTCTGTCCTCCTCTCCATCCGTATGCATTCTCATTCCATAAATGCATGTCACTAACTTGACTTCTTCCCTCTCCCGGAGTTTTGTGCTTTGTCGTCCGTCTCTTCTTTTTTAGTGTCACTTTCAGCCGGTTTTTCAGTGTCCGGAGATGTATCTGGATCTGTGACTATGGCAACCTGCTGGGGCAGTGTTGCTGTGTCTATGGTGCAGGGGACGAGTGGCTCGGGTCCTGCTCGTTGGGCTCCACCTGGAGCTGCTCGGTTGTCCGTCTGGACCCATCATCTTCCCTTATGTTTTACCACCTAAACATTTCTAACATAATAATATATATATATACAACAATTTTGCCATCATGGCTGTATATGTTATTGTTTTGATGCTAAAAATCTATTCTGTACTTACGACATCTATTGCATGTCTGTCCGTCCTGGGAGAGGGATCCCTCCTCTGTTGCTCTTCCTGAGGTTTCTATCATTTTTTCCCCTGTTAAAAGGGTTTTTTTTGGGTAGTTTTTCCTTAATCGAATCGAGGGTCTAAGGACAGAGGGTGTCGTATGTTGCAGATTGTGAAGCCCTTTGAGGCAAATGTGATTTGTGATACTGGGCTATATAAATAAAATTTAATTGAATTGAATTAACCACCCTACCACCTGCCCGGTGGATACCATCCCCACCAATCTCCTTCAGGCCATCTCTTCGTCTGTTGTGCCTACTCTGACCCACTTTATCAACTCATCCCTCACCACTGGGTGGTTCCCCACAGCTTTGTGAAGAAGCCCGCATCACACCTCTACTGTATAAAGCCACTCTCAATCCGACACTATTAGAAAGCTACAAACTCCCTTCTTCCCTTCATTGCCAAAGCTCTGGAGCGAGTTGTGTTCAACCATCTCTCTTCCTTTCTCACACAGAACAATCTCCTGGACAGCAACCAGTCGGGTTTCAAGAGCGGCCATTCCACGGAGACCGCGCTGCTCTCAGTTGTCGAAGCCCTGAGACTGGCAAAGGCGACAGCCAAGTCATCTGTACTTATCCTACTGGATCGGTCTGTTGCCTTTGACACAGTTAATTACCACATCCTCCTGTCCTCTCTAACTCTCTATCCTGGAGAGACTAGGTCTCTGAGTCCCAACATCTCAATACAGGGGTGCTGCAGGGCTCGGTGCTTGGACCGCTACTCTTCTCCATCTACATGACATCCCTCGGCTCGGTCATTCAGAAGCGTGGCTTTTCCTATTACTGCTATGCGGATGACTTGTCGTTTCAACCTGACGATTCAACTGTCTCTGCTCACAAAAAACAAACAAAAAAGACCCCCTTCCTGTCCTTAGCTTTGTATACTGTGGTGGGCTTTAATGAGACTATTATTTTTGATGCACTATTGCTTTTTGTTACCTTGTGTGGTTATAATTGCTTCCATTGTCTTCCTCATATGTAAGTCGCTTTGGATTAAAGTATCTGCTAAATGACTAAATGTAAATGCAATGGTTGTAGAAGCACACTCTGTGTCCTGATTGGATACAAATTTAATGTGGAGTCCAGGTTTAGGTTTGTCCATGACATCATCTACTCCAACAGTCGACATGTTGTTTTGGGATATTTGAATAAACACATAAGGAAACCAAGATTATGTAGGGACGTATTTGCTTGCGTGAAAACAAATACAAAAAAAAGATTTGCACGGCAGAGCATGATGAAAAGCAAAACCAAGATGGCAACACAACAGTAAAATTATACACCTGAGGATGATTTGCAATTAATTCTTTCCAACAAGTCGTTATGCAACATTTTTATTGTGCAGTTTGGGTATCATTTATTGCATGCTATTCCTGTACAACACAGACATAATTCGTCCTTAGAGTTTTCTAATAGACCAGTTGGCCAAACTCACTGGAGAAATGAAAGCAATAAAAGAATTAAAAGAAATGTGGACAAGTTTGTATTTTAGTCCAGAGGATGAGAGAGGGGATGCATTGGCCAATGTTCCCATCAGCATGCGTCCTACAGACACTGAGGCTGAAGGATGTGTCCAGGAGATTCCAGGCTGCCAGGAGAAGAGACAGAGGGCCAAACTATCCCATTCCTCCTTATCAGCCCCTCTGACCGGGAGAGGAAGAGACCAAGCAGCAGGAAGAGGGCAGTGAGACACAACACCTCAGGCCCCAGAGGAGCTGGGTGGAATGGACCAGAGGTGACAGACTGTCATTGTCTGCATGTGGTCACTTCACTGAGTTTTGGGATTACCTCTCTGCTTTGTTTGGCCCATACCTGCATTGTTGGATTTTATGTCCTATTCCCTTGTATTCCATTTTTCTTGGTTTGGCTAACCACAACGAAATATATGAATACGCCTAGAATAATATTATAATGGTTGTAACTTGCTTAAGAAATGTTAGATTCTAAAACAACCAAATGCAACTTTCTAAATAAAAAATAAAATATATATAAAAAAACACATTCGGAGCAGGCGTGGCAGGCGTGGCAGGGGCAGAAGACTGGAGCAGACCTAGACATGGAAACCAGAGTTAGTACGTGGAAAGACAAGACAACAAAACTGAGTAGTACTCGAGTGCAGCTGATCAGTGTTACCGCACAGTAAACGGACGATCTGGCACTGACCGGATGTAGAGCAGAGCTCTAAATACCCTGTGCTTGATTGCAACCAGCTGTGAAGACCAAGAAGGTTCCATCTGCTGCCTCGCCCCCATTCCAGCATTTACTGATCAGACACTGGTGAGTCCGAAATCTCGCAGCTCCTACATGCTGGCTCAGAAAGCAAGTGTGGTGCAGCGGGCCCCTCCCCAACGGTCGAGGGGCATATTCCAGCCTGCTCAGCGAAGACCTGAGAGGGAGAAGACGGACCTGAGGGCCGTGCTTCTTACCTGACAGGCTTCAAAGAAGAGGCCCTGACGCGTTCATCGGACCTTGGAAGGCACCCCCCCCAGGGGTCGAGCGCATAGTTGCTTCCCCATGGAACCCTCAGGAACTCAGAGAACTGTCTACAGAGGCCTGTAGACGTTCCTTTCTGGTTAAATCCCGCCGCACCAGCGCTTCAGGATACCGCAGCTCTCACATTGCAGGTTCGGGGTGTGGTCAGGCATGTTTATGCCGCTTCTCGAGGATTTCCCACAGGCACTAGCCTCGAGCGGCTGGTCCCCCTGAGGGACTTCCTGCCCACTTGGGAAGCTCTGCCTGGCATGTCGCACTGGGTTTTGCGCACCGTCCAATAAGGTTACAGACTTCAGTTCCTGTCTAGACGCTCAAGATTCCGAGGGATCTTGGAAACCAGGATCGACTGAGCACAAGTGCAGGTGATGGAGCGAGAAATACATTCTCTGTGAACAAAGGGGCCGTAGAACAGATCCCCACTTGGGAGATGCATACCGGGTTATACAGCTGGTGGTTTGCGCCCCATTTTAGATCTTCGTCACCTGAACCGTTCTCTGGGGTGACTTCGGTTCAGGATGCTGACGATCTTTATGATTGTAGGTTAAATTCAGTCTGAGGACTGGCTTGTCACGATTGATCTAAGGGATGCATACATCCATGTGTCTATCATTCACTGGAGGTTCCTCCGGTTCGCTTTCGGGGGCAAAGCTTACCAATATTGGGTGCTTCCCTTGGGCCTAGCAATCTCCCCTCGCACCTTCACGAAGTGTATGGACTCTGCCTTGGCCCCTCTCAGACTCCAGGGAGTCCGCATCCTCAACTATGTGGACGACTGGTTGATTTTATCCCAGTCTCGTCTGACAGCAATACGACATCAAGATGTCGTACTTGTGCACATGCGGTGCTTAGGGTTGAGGCTCAATACGAGCAAAAGCACGTTCACTCCAAAACAAAGGATCACGCTGCGGGCATAATAGTCTCCCACACGAGTCGAGGCGATGCTGACCATGATGTTCAGGGTGCAGCTAGGCTAACATCTTACTGCCCTACAGTTTCAAAGACTGCTAGGCCTCATGGCTGCAGCATCCACTGTGATTCCGCTTGGATTACTGCACATGAGGCACCTGCAGTGGTGGCTCAGGAACACAGGATTTTCCCCAAGGGGCATTCCTTTTCGCTTGATAAAGGTTACACACAGGTGCATGCGTGCCTTGGTCAGGTGGAGAGAATGGGTGTTTCTGACCCAGGGTCCAGTGCTGGGAATAGTGTATCACCGTCGCACACTCTCGACGGATGCCTCCAGCACAGGATGGGGCGTGGTCCTGGAAGGCCACTTAGCCTGAGGTGTGTGGTTGACGCCGCACCAATGGCACATACATTTCCTAAAGATGTAAGCGGTCTTGTTGGCCTTACGGCACTTTCTTACAGACCTCTGGGGCCACCATGTGCTTGTCCACTCTGACAACACAGCGGTAGACTCGTACATAAATTTTGCGCGCTCTGTGCAGACTGGCGCACCAGATCCTCTTGTGGTCCCAGGGGAAGTTGCTCTCGCTCAGAGCACTTTTCACATCTGGGTACCTCAATGTGGGAGCGGACATCCTGTCGAGCCAGGGGCTGAGGCTGGAATGGAGACTGCACCCTGAGATGGTGCTGATGATATAGAGGAGATTCGGCAGAGCACAAGTGGACCTGTTCACGTCCCTGGGGAACACTCCTTGCCCCCTCTGGTTCTCCCTTGTGCATCCAGTGCCCCTGGGGCTGAATGCCATGGCACAGCTGCGGCCAAGGCCATTTCATCCGATTGCTCTGCTCCCGGTGGTTCTAGAGAAAATTTGCACAGGGGCCCAGCTGCTGCTCGTGGCCCCGATCTGGCCGCTGCTTCTTGCTGCCATGCTTCCGGCATGCCTGTGAGCAGCTTGCTATAGTCGATCAGAAGGCTGTAACCTCTGGTTCCGCAGGCGTGCGTTATGTGTTGACATTAAAGCCAATCAAGATTGGACTAGTTGATACAGAGATTCAGAGGCGGTCACGCTGAGGGCGTTCCCCATAGCGTCAACTGATGCTGCATCTCGTTCCCTATCAGGGATCCATGGTTACATACATAACTTGGAATGTTATATTATGCGGTGTCTTTTGTGTCTCCCAAAAAAACAGTTTGGCAAGTAAAAATTCAACGTCAAACCTGAGGAAACATTTCATGTAAGTTTAGGCAAATGCTAGTCTTAGTCTTGTTAGTTTACAGAATTCCAGTCTTTAAAAAAGAGTCTTTCATATAGACTGTTTTAGTGTTAAACATTTACAATTAAATTTACATTGAGTCATTTAGCAGACGCTTTTATCCAAAGTGACTTACGTGAGGAAGACAATGGAAGCAATTATAACAACACAAGGTAACAAAAAGCATAAGTGCACCAGAAACTAGTCTGTTAAAGCCCAGCACATTATACAAAGCTAAGGATATGGAGGGTTTTTTTTTAAGAAAAGAGATAGAAAGGAAGAAGAAGTTAGTGATTGTCAGTTAGGTGTTGACGATGAGATGCCTTTTCAGGTGCTTTTTAAAGGTGGCTACAGAATCTGCTGATCTTGTAGAAGCAGGCAGATCATTCCAACAATGTGGAATGGATCCAAAGAAGGTGCGCGAGAGTGATTTTTTTTCCTTTTTGGCATGGTACCACCAGTTGTTGTTCGTTTGCAGAGCGCAGGGATCTGGCAGGAACATAGTTCCGTATTAGCGAGCAAAGATATGATGGTGCAGAACCAGTGGTGATCTTGTAGGTCAGGAGCATCACTTAGAACTTGATGTGGGGGACAACAGGGAGCCAGTGTAACCTAATGAAGAGAGGAGTTACGTGCGCTCTCTGCGGTTCATTGAAGACCACCTTTGCCGCCGCGTTGTGGATCATCTGCAGATGTTTGGTTGTGCAAGCAGGGAGTCGGGCCAGTAGTGCTTTGCAATAGTCCAGTTTGGACAAGACAAGAGCCTGGACTAGGACTTGTGTAGACTGCTCAGATAGGAAAGGTCTGATTTTTCTGATGTTGTAGAGGATGACTCTGCAGGACCGGGTGGTGCTGGCGACATGGCTTGTGAAGTTTAGCTGACATTTCATGGAGCCATAAGCTAAGTAGACCAAAACGTTTTCTATGGATGAATGAATTAATGTTGGCTACCAACTAACGCAAATTGTGGTATTTTTGTCTGTAATTACACTGTTTCTAAAGAAAAAAAATTACGATCAAACAGTTACTCAGTACTTGAGTAGTGCTTTCACTGAATACTTTTTTACTCTTAGTTTTTGAATGACTACTTTTTACTTCTACTTAAGTAAAATAATTTTGAAGTAATGCTACTCTTAATTGAGTACAATTTTAGGCTGCTCTACCCACCTCTGCACATGATGCACACAATGCAGTAACAATACACAGTAAGCAGTGCAAATTGCCAGTACACAGATGGAGTGCAATAGACACTTAGTACTGCAATTAACCAGAGCAGAAACCTGGATAGTGTTGGTGCACAGCAAATGTGTAAGTTTGTGTGTAAGGTTGTGTACATTTTAATGCTGTTTGCTGTATTTGGAGTGAGATGCACACACACACACACAAACATCATACTTTCGTTTTAAAACCAAATGAAAGTCCGAATGTTTCAGTGCTGATAAGTTCACCTAAGGCCCCCAAAAGAAACCACATAGACACACACTATATACGCATGTACACACACATCAGGCGAAAGTTGGCTCATTGATTCACTAGACAGTGTGTTATGTGGAGTGTGACCTTTCCAAGTCCTCCCACTGATGGAATGAAAGGTGCTGAAACACCCACAATGCAGGGGCCCCTCTCAGGAGAAATGTCAGTAATTAGAGCTCAGCACCAGGGGAGGTTACAGGCCAAATCGCTCCACAGACACAAAGACACAGACAGAAATCGTGGACTACGAGTTGGTAGAATGAGAGGAACACGTGACTTACTCTACAGAGTCTGAGCAGTGGCATCAATTCAATTCAATTTCAATTCAATTTTATTTATATAGCCCAGTATCACAAATCACATTTGCCTCAAAGGGCTTCACAGTCTGTAACATATGACACCCTCTGTCCTTAGACCCTCGATTCGATTAAGGAAACACTACCCAAAAAACCCTTTTAACAGGGGAAAAAATTATAGAAAGCTCAGGAAGAGGGATCCCTCTCCCAGGACGGACAGACATGCAATAGATGTCGTAAGTACAGAATAGATTTATAGCATCAAAACTATAACATATACAGCCATGATGGCAAAATTGTTGTAGATATATATATATATATATATATATATTATTATTATTATATAGCGCCGGCTTGGTCAGCGCCGGCTTGGTCAGCTGAGAGCGAGACAAACTTCTTTCTTTCTGTTAACACTACATTTCCTTTGATTTTTCTGCTTTTCTGCATCACAAATCTCTTATCAATCATGTCTGAATTATGCAAGTTTATACATTATACATTTGGATATTTCTGGATATATCTGATTGGAAGGTGCCATCATTACCACAATTCCTTTTAACTGATGTGTTCCATGTTCTTTGTCTCCCTCTGTTTTTTAATTTTAAAGTGACATACCAAAGTTATAAATGGCAGTATTTTATTGTGGTTTTTTATTTAAACAAGTTAGGTAGCTCTTAGATTAATCAAATAATAAAGAAACTTTCCCTAGAAACACAAAAGCTGTCAGTCGTAGCAGCCACTGTCCACAGAGCATCACATGACTATAAGAGGGCCCAACAATATCGACAGTCTACATTTGGAGGTTGAATGTACTCATTTCATGTAAATCTACCTTTTATGTAGATTATGAGCTACAGTGCCTTGCGAAAGTATTCGGCCCCCTTGAACTTTGCGACCTTTTGCCACATTTCAGGCTTCAAACATAAAGATATAAAACTGTATTTTTTTGTGAAGAATCAACAACAAGTGGGACACAATCATGAAGTGGAACGAAATGTATTGGATATTTCAAACTTTTTTAACACTTAAAAAATTGAAAAATTGGGCGTGCAAAATTATTCAGCCCCTTTACTTTCAGTGCAGCAAACTCTCTCCAGAAGTTCAGTGAGGATCTCTGAATGATCCAATGTTGACCTAAATGACTAATGATGATAAATACAATCCACCTGTGTGTGATCAAGTCTCCGTATAAATGCACCTGCACTGGGATAGTCTCAGAGGTCTGTTTAAAGCGCAGAGAGCACACCAGGCAGGTCTGAGATACTGTTGTGAAGAAGTTTAAAGCTGGATTTGGATACAAAAAGATTTCCCAAGCTTTAAACATCCCAAAGAGCACTGTGCAGGCGATAATATTGAAATGGAAGGAGTATCAGACCACTGCAAATCTACCAAGACCTGGCCGTCCCCCTAAACTTTCAGCTCATACAAGGAGAAGACTGATCAGAGATGCAGCCAAGAGGCCCATGATCACTCTGGATGAACTGCAGAGATCTACAGCTGAGGTCGGAGACTCTGTCCATAGGACAACAATCAGTCGTATACTGCACAAATCTGGCCTTTATGGAAGAGTGGCAAGAAGATAGCCATTTCTTAAAGATATCCATAAAAAGTGTCGTTTAAAGTTTGCCACAAGCCACCTGGGAGACACACCAAACATGTGGAAGAAGGTGCTCTGGTCAGATGAAACCAAAATTGAACTTTTTGGCAACAATGCAAAACGTTATGTTTGGCGTAAAAGCAACACAGCTCATCACCCTGAACACACCATCCCCACTGTCAAACATGGTGTTGGCAGCATCATGGTTTGGGCCTGCTTTTCTTCAGCCGCGACAGGGAAGATGGTTAAAATTGATGGGAAGATGGATGGCTCCAAATACAGGACCATTCTGGAAGAAAACCTGATGGAGTCTGCAAAAGACCTGAGACCAGGACGGAGAGTTGTCTTCCATCAAGACAATGATCCAAAACCTAAAGCAAAATCTACAATAGAAATAAACATATCCAGGTGTTAGACTGGCCAAGTCAAAGTCCAGACCTGATTCCAATGGAGAATCGGTGGAAAGAACTGAAAACTGCTGTTCACAAATGCTCTCCATCCAACCTCACTGAGCTCAAGCTGTTTTCCAAGGAGGAATGGGCAAAAATTTCAGTCTCTCGATGTGCAAAACTGATAGAGACATACCCCAAGCGACTTACAGCTGTAATCGCCGCAAAAGGTGGCGCTACAAAGTATTAACTTAAGGGGGCTGGATAATTTTGCACACCCAATTTTTCAGTTTTTGATTTGTTAAAGTTTGAAATATCCAATAAATTTCGTTCCACTTCATGATTGTGTCCCACTTGTTGTTGATTCTTCACAAAAAAAATACAGTTTTATATCTTTATGTTTGAAGCCTGAAATGTGGCAAAAGGTCGCAAAAGTCAAGGGGGTCGAATACTTTCGCAAGGCACAGTATATCTTCAGCATAGCTGACATTTCAACTTAGAAGACAGCTCATTGAGGGTCTAAAATGGAAATTGTGCATCCTCTAGGGAATATAAATGTGTTTACTAAATTTCATGGCAATTTGTCCAAAAGTATAAAAACTGAACATTTGGACTATTTGATTTAATTTTAAGTCCTCCAAATTAAACTACTAAAGATGTTGTTTGTTACTGCCCTTTAGAATGACACACAGAAGCCTTTTCTCCTTTCACGCCCCGATCAGCAGGATATGCCCATGCCGTCAAAATGGTTACAAATCAGTGTTGAAAAAAAATCATTTTCATGACAGAGGAATAAATTAATTAGTATTATGAGGTGTAAAAAAGAATATTATAATAAAATATTAGCGATAAATAATATGAAATGTTTATGGAACATTCTAAATGGTTTAATTAGAAATGAAACCAAAAAAAAGTTAAGTTATCTGGAATACTTTATTGATAAGGATAAGATAATAAACAAAGAAGATGTGGTTAATGGTTTTAATAATTTTTTTGTAAATGTGGGACCAAATCTAGCTTGATTCAGAAACTACAGAAGGGGTGGTTGTGGATCTTTGGGATAGAAACCCCAGCACTATTTTGCTTAGAGCAGTGGAAAGGACCGAGATAACAGATATTGCAAGAAAGTGTAAAAATAAATCTTCCATGGACTGGAATAATATTGATATGAGTTTAGTAAAAAAAGAAATTTCAGAAATTTCATACCCATTAACTCATATTGCTAACTTGTCTTTTCACCTCGGTCAATTTCCAGAAAAAATGAAAGTAGCAAAAGTAATACCATTATATAAAACAGAGCATAAACACCTTTTCACAAATTCCAGGCCTGTTTCTATACTGCCCCAGTTCTCCAAAATCCTAGAAAAACGGTTTACAGAAAGATTGGATGATTTTATTGAAACACACAAACTGCTCGTGGAGAGCCTATACGGATTCCGGACAAACAGATAAACATCTTTAGTTCTAATGGAACTAACTGAGGAAATTACAAATTGTATAGATACTAAAAAATACATATTAGGAATATTTATAGATTTAAAGAAAGCATTTGATACCATAAATCATGACATATTAGTACAGAAATTGGAGCGGTATGGAATCAGAGGCATTGGATTGAACTGGGTAAGTAGCTATTTGAGATGCAGGAAACAATTTGTGGAAATCGGTGATCAAAAATCTAGATGTATGGACATAACTTGTGGAGTACCACAGGGATCGGACATTAATGATATTTGTAGAGTATCAAATATTTCTATCAAAATTTATTGTGTTTGCTGATGATAAAAATATTTTTTGTTTGGGGGATAATTTACAGCAACATTTGGAGGCAAATGCAAAATAATTGATTAAATTAAAACGCTGGTTTGATGTAAATAAATGATCACTAACTATAGATAAAACAAAGATTATGTTATTTGGAAATTATACTAAACCTGAGCTGGAATTGAAAATTGATAATATTAGTATAGAAAGAGTCAATGAAAATAAATGTCTTTGTGTTATTTTAGACCACAAAATTAGCTGAAAACCACATATAAAACACATTGAAGCAAAACTGGTGAAGACTATAGCAATATTAAATAAAGATATAGTTTGAATAATAAATCATTGTATATTCTGTATAATACACTCATAGGGCCATGCTTAAGTTATTGTGTGGAAATCTGGGGAAATACCTACAAAACCAACCTACAGACATTATGCACATTACAAAAGAGAGTTATAAAAAATATAAGATATCTTGAACACACAAACTCATTATTCTTGAAATTAGACATACTAAAGTTTATTGATTTGGTTAAATTTAAGCTGGTACAAGTCATGTTTAAAGCAAGAAATTATTTAAATTTAAAAAAAAAAAATTATGGAGAGGCAAGGTGGGTATAATTTGAGAGATGAATTAAAGTTTAAATAGCTTAACATAAGAACTACTCTAAAAAGTATGTGCATCACTATATGTGGGCTGAGGTGTGGAATAATTTGGAGCAGGTGTTAAAATATTGTACAAACTTTAAACAG
Source organism: Coreoperca whiteheadi (assembly GCA_011952105.1). Taxonomy (NCBI): domain Eukaryota; kingdom Metazoa; phylum Chordata; class Actinopteri; order Centrarchiformes; family Sinipercidae; genus Coreoperca; species Coreoperca whiteheadi. The sequence continues at coordinate 31,506,689 of CM022489.1, forward strand.
TTTAAAAAGTTGTATAAAATCGAGTTACTAAAAGGATATGAGGTTGAACACGACTGAATGGGAGGATGGGTTAAAAGATTGATTAAAAGATACTCTTTTTTTTTTAAATAAATGTTTTTATTTATTTGTTTATCTGTTTATTTGTTGCTATGAAGATATGATGTATGTGGTGGGGTATTTACTATATGATGGAATTTTGAATGGTTGTATATGGTGCAGGTAAATAACAAGCTTTTGCTTCATCCCGCTCCTTTTCGGACACATGGATATTGTTGTGTCTGTTATGTGGTAACACAATTATTGTATGTTCATATTTTACTTTATTTTTTTTTATTGTTTTTTTTGTTGGTTGTTGTTCGAAATAAAAAGAAAGAAAGAAAGATGCGACAACACTATGTTTTAGAAAAAGATCAAAACCCAACAGGTACGATCAATACAATTGTCAACAACTTATTTGAGGGGAACCGAAGTGAGCAGTGGTAGATATTCTAAAGAAGAGGTAAGGTAAGATAAAAAATGTAACCAGGGGGGCGGCTGTGGCTTAGTGGCAGAGGGAGTTCGATCCCCCCAGCCACATGTCGAAGGGTCCTTGGCCAAAACACTAAAACCCAATTGCCCCAGGCGCTGCACCTGCTCCTCATAATTAGGATGGGTTAAATGCAGAGATTGAGTTTCACTAGACATGGTACTGTTTATGAATGTGTATGTGACAATAAAGATTGAATAATAACATTTTTTTAATTATAATTATAAAATATGGTATTTGTAAAGAGTGGCTAAAAGGATGTAACTGAAGTAAGGGGGTGGTAAAGCAAGGTGGTAGCACCCCTGACCCAACTTACTTCTCCGAGCATCCCTTTTACCTGGTCTCCGGCGGCACGCAAAGCTTTCATTACTCTAAAAGACCTGTTCACTTCAGCCCCCATTCTGACCCAGCCTGACACCTCACGCCAGTTCGTGGTCGAGGTCGACGCCTCGGACACAGGGGTGGGGGCTGTATTATCCCAACGTTCCAGCACCGACACATAAACTCCATCCCTGTGCTTTTTTTTTCCAGGCGTCTTACTCCAGCTGAACGGAACTACAACGTAGGGAACCGGGAGTTGTTGGCAGTCAAGTTAGCACTAGAGGAATGGCGACATTGGCTGGAGGGCTCGGAGCAACCCTTCATCGTCTGGACAGACCATAAGAATCTCGCCTACATCCAGTCCGCCAAACGTCTGAATTCTCGCCAGGCACGTTGGACCCTGTTTTTTGGGAGATTCGACTTCACCCTCACTTATCGTCTGGGATCTCAAAACAGAGCCAAGGCCTCTCACCGCGCCCCTGCTGACCTACTCCATCCGCTTCCAGTGCCCGGGCGTCCATGGTCGCACATCGCCCTCGACTTCGTTACCGGTCTGCCTCCGTCTCAAGGTAATACAGTCATCCTTACCATCGTCGATCGATTCTCCAAGGCTGTTCACTTTGTTGGTCTTCCGAAGTTGCCCTCGGCCGTGGAAACTAGTGAGCTGCTAACCCTCCACGTCTTCCGCCTGCATGGTGTCCCCCTGGATATCGTGTCGGATCGGGGTCCCCAGTTTATTTCCCAGGTGTGGAAGGAATTCTGCCGCGCTCTCGGGGCCTCCGTAAGCCTGTCATCTGGTTTTCACCCCCAGTCTAACGGTCAATGCGAGAGGGCCAACCAGGATCTGGAATCCGCCTTACGCTGCGTCACCGCAGAGAATCCTGCCGCCTGGAGTACCCACCTGGCCTGGATCGAATATGCCCACAATTCCCTCACTTGTGCGCCCACAGGTCAGTCCCCATTCGAGGCGTCCCTGGGCTACCAGCCTCCTTTGTTCCCATCACAGGAGACGGAATTGGCAGTACCCTCCGTGCAACACCACCTTCGCCGCTGCCGGAGGTTGTGGAGAGCCACTCGGGCTGCTCTCCTCCGCACTGCCAAACAGAATCAGCATATTGCTGACCGCCATCGGGTCCCAGCACCTAATTACCTACCTGGACAAAAAGTCTGGCTCTCCGCCAAGAACATCCCCCTAAAAACTGATTCCCGTAAGTTGTCACCCAGGTTCATTGGACCTTTCGTCATCGAAAGAATCATCAACCACTCAGCAGTCAGACTAAAACTCCCGAATAGTATGAGAGTTCATCCCACTTTCCACGTTTCCCAGCTAAAACCGGTCCTCTCTAGCCCTTTGTGCCCTCCTGCCAGGCCCCCACCTCCCGCCCGGGTGGTTGACGGGGGTCCTGTATACACGGTTTGGCGCCTGATGGATGTGCGTCGTCGGGGCCGTGGGTTACAGTTCTTGGTCGACTGGGAGGGGTACGGTCCGGAGGAGCGGGCCTGGGTCCCGCGCTCCTTTATTGTGGACCCCCAGCTCATCACGGACTTTTATCTTGCGCACCCAGACAAGCCTGGTGGGCCGCCCGGAGGCGGCCGTTGAGGGGGGGGTACTGTCAGGGTTTGGGAATATCTTCCCTTAACTTCCTCATGTTTCCCAGTGTTTCCCTGCCTTGTGTGTCTTGTCTGTCTTGTTTGTTTTGTTCATCTGGAGCCTTCCACGGAGCAGACCAGTCTCTCTCTCCTCCACACCTGCAATCATTCACCTGCGCCCCGCCCACCTGCACACCTGCAGCTCATCCCGGTTCATCACCACCTCCTGCAGTATTTAAACACCGGCTCAACCTTCCAGTCTTCGCCAGATCGTACTATCCATATCGTGGTACTTACGTCGGGCTCTTCTCTCCTAAAACTACGTATGAATATTGTCGAGTGTGTTTTCGCAGCAACTTATTGTTTCCTCTGTCTCCACGTCCAGAAATCCTCCCGTCTGCCTCATCCAACTGCCTGTCTCGCTCCGTGGATCCTCCTACCATCTCCAGCCTGCCTGCCTCGTTCCTCCCCGCTCCTGCAACTCCTCCTGGAACTTTCAGCCTGTCAACCGACACCCTTCGTCTCCAGTGTGTGGGGACTCTCTGCCTCCACTTACCCGTCTGCCTTGCTTCCAGCCGTTCCAGCTCTCAACCTCTCAGGAACAGCTACAATAAATCTTGTTTTCCTACCACATACGTCGTGTCCAGCCTTGTATTCTGGGTCCAACCCAAAAATACCTTAACCTTAACACTCATCCCCTCCACCACAGACACAGCAGCACCGCCCCAGTGGGTTGCCATAGTCACAGAGCCAAATACATCTCTGGAGGCTGAAATACCTGCTGAAAGTGACAGTAAGAGAGGGACGACAAAGCACAAAACTACGGGAGAGAGAAGAAGTCGAGTTAGTAACATGCATTTATGAGATGAGAATGCATACGGATGGAGAGGAGGACAGAGGTGAAGAGAGAGCTGCATCCTGGGAAGGCCCCCGACAGTCTAGGCCTATAGTAGTATAACTAAGCGATGGTTCAGGTTCACCTGAGCCAGCCCTAACTATAAGCTTTATCAATGAGGATAGTCTTTAGCCTACTCTTAAATGTGGAGATGGTGTCTGCCTCCAGAACCCAAACTGGGATTTGATTCCACAGGAGAGGAGTTTGAGAGCTGAAGGCTCTGGCTCCCATTCTACTTTTGGAGACTCTAGGAACCACAAGAAACCCTGCATTCTGAGAGCGCAGTGTTCTAGTGGGGTAATAAGGCACTATGAGCTCTGTAAGATACAATGGTGCCTGACCATTAAGAGCTTTGTAGGTGAGGAGGAGGATTTTAAATTCTATTTTGGATATTACAGGGAGCCAGTGCAGAGAAACTAATATTGGAGAAATATGATCTCTCTCTTTTCCTACTACTTGTCAGTACACGTGCCACAGAGATCTAGATCAACTGGAGAGTCTTAAGGGACTTTTTCGGGCAGCCTGATAATATGGAATTGCAGTAATCCAGCCTTGAAATAAAAAATGCATGGATTATTTTTCATCCTCTACAACATCTACACAAGTCCTAGTCCAGGCTCTTGTCCTGTCCAAACTGGACTATTGCAATGCACTGCTGTCTGGACTCCCTGCTTGCACAACCAAATCTCTGCAGATGATCCAGAATGCGGCGGCAAGAGTGGTCTTCAATGAACCGAAGAGAGCGCAGGTAACCCCTCTCTTCATTAGGTTACACTGGCTCCCTGTTGTCGCCCGCATCAAGTACAAAGCGTTGCTCTTGAGTTACAGGAACACCACTGGTTCTGCACCAACATATCTTTGCTTATTCATACAGACCTATGCTCCTGCCAGGTCCCTGCGCTCTGCAAACGAACGACATCTGGTGGTACAATGCCAAAAGGAATAAAATTACTCTTGCGCACCTTCTCTGGATCCGTTCCACATTGGTGGAATGATCTGCCTGCTTCTACAAGATCAGCAGATTCTGTAGCCACCTTTTAAAAAGCACTTGAAAACGCATCTCTTCCGTCAACACCTAACTGACAATCACTAACTCTTCTTCCTTTCTACCTCTGCTCAAAAAAAAAACAAAAAACAACAAAAAAAAAACCTTCCTATCCTTAGCTTTGTATACTGTGCTAGGCTTTAATCAGACTCGTTTTTTTGATGCAGTTATGCTTTTTGTTACCTTGTGTTGTTATATTGCTTCCATTGTCTTCCTCATATGTAAGTCGCTTTGGATAAAAGCGTCTGCTAAATGACTAAATGTAAATGTAAAATTATAGTGTGTCTCGGATGTTTTCGGGGCCAAAGACAATAACTTCAGTTTTGTCAGAGTTTAACATCAGAAAATTGCAGCTCATCCAGGTTTTTATGTCGTTAAGGCATGCTTGAAGTTTAATTAACTGATCAGTTTCATCCGGCTTAATCGATAGATATAATTGGGTATCATCCGCATAACAATGAAACTTTATGGAGTGCTTCCTAATAATATTGCCAAAAGGAAGCATATACAATGTAAATAGAATTGGTCCAAGCACAGAACCTTGCGGAACTCAGTGACTAACTTTAGTGTGCTTGGATGATTCATCGTTAACATGTACAAACTGAGATTGGTCTGATAGATAGGATTTAAACCAGCTTAGTGCGGTTCCTTTAATGCCAATTAAATGTTCCAGTATCTGTAACAGGATATGATGGTCAATGGTGTCAAATGCAGCACTAAGATCTTACAAGACAAGTACAGAGACAAGTCCATTGTCTGATTCAATTAAAAGGTCATTTATGATCTTCACCAGTGCTGTTTCTGTACTATGATGCACTCTAAATCCTGACTGAAAATCCTCAAATATACAATTGCTATTTAGAAAGTCACAGTTTTTTTAAGGATCTTAGAGATGAAGGGAAGGTTAGATATAAGTCTTCTTCTTTTCCTTTCGGCTGTTCCCTTTCAGGGGTTGCCACAGCAAATCATGTGCCTCCATCTAACCCTGTCCTCTGCATCCTCTTCACTCACACCAATTAACTTCATGCCCTCTCTCACTACATCCATAAATCTCCTCTTTGGTCTTCCTCTAGATCTCCTGCCTGGCAGCTCCAACCTCAGCATCCTTCTAACAATATATTCACAGTCTCTCCTCTGAACATCTCCAAACCACCTCAATCTGGCC